>PVKN010037879.1:0-11161 GCA_004027915.1 Capromys pilorides
AAGAAGACTTTCCAAATTCGGTAAGCCTGATGAACATGTTCTTTCTGCCTCATGGAAATGAAACAGAAAGAAATTAAGACAGTAAGCAACTTTGTACATTTCTCTGACATTTTGAAGTATATTCAATGCAATTTTATGCCATAAGTTACTGCATCGCCTTCTTCACTTGATGTATAACTTCACTTCAAGAAGCTCCTCATCTTATTTTCTATGTAGGTGAACCTTTACTACTTGATTAATGGTTGACTTCATGTAGTGTTTGTAGCCAGTTCTGGACATTTAGGCAAGTGGGTCTTGCAAAGGAGAATAGATTCTTTGTTTCAATGTTTTTTTTTTCTACATAATCAGCTGTTAATTCAATAGCACCCCATTCCCCATAGTTCTTCACAGTCTTTAAGAGAAAGTCTGGCACATTCTGTGCACACATACCCCACGCATAGTCACATGGCAAAGGATGGGAAGTATTGGTGTAAAATATCTCTGTCTTTCTCACTGTGGTGAACAAAGATTTCTTTGACTTGCGATATGATGCATCTCTGTAGCTCTTTTTCTGTGTCCTACCTCTGTTTCTCCTTATTTACTGAATCAAACCATTATATGCCAGGGGAATTCACTAAGAAAGTATACTCTGGAGAATCCCACAGAAGACAGGACCCATGGGAGAAGCCACATAAAGTCACCTATTTAGTATGAGCCTGATCTGGAATATCAGTTATACTTGGGAGTTTGTGCATGTGGCACACATTTTCCATCTGGAATCTTGAAGATAAAAATGACCCTAATGTGAAGGCAGCATTCGGACTGTGGACAGCTAGGGCAAACACAAGCCTGATAGAAGTATCTGATTAGATGGAGAAAAGTGCTAGCAATGTCCATCCTTCATCCTACCTTCTCCTTTTTTTTTTTTTTTTTTTTTTTTTTGTATTTTTAGGGGAGGGTCTACAGAGTGTTCAGGGCCTCACTACTAGATTGGACTCATAGTGATCCACCTGTTTATAGCCTTCCAAGATCTGGGATTACAGGCACATGTCACCACTCTCAAACTCAAATGCCAACTCAGCACACTCTGGGGCAGGGCCAGCTTGGCAGGGCCAGCTTTGCAGGACCAGGGTTTTTACCCCTTGCGGGCTCTTTGATGCACTGAGCTATTTAACAGCCCTCTTTTCTTTCTTCTTGCTCCCCATTATTCTTCCTCTTTCCTCTCCCTCTTCCTCTCTCACTTCTCTCTTCCTCTGCGCTCCTCTCTTATCCTCTCCCTTAGCTCCTTCTCTCCCCTTTATCTCCCTCATCTCTCCTGTTCTCCCATAAGCAAGAGGTTAATCCTCACTTTTTGTTACTTTTATTTTTCTTTACAAACTGAAAGTTGATATTTTGCTCATTTGACTGAGGCAGAATCTGAGGCTCAGAAATTAAGATAAGGTGCTTAAAATGCTCTTTTTCTTTTTTTGTGTGTGGTACTGGGGATTGAACTCAAGACCTTGCACTTGCCAGGCAAGTGCTTATTCTACTGGTCTATCTCTCTGGCCCAAAGATAAGATATTTAGACACACACTGATAACAACACCAGGTCTAACTCATAGCTTACAGCCCACCATTATGTGTAGCTTTTAAGTGGCCCTGAGCACAGCAGCTCCACTAACTCAGATGTTGCCAGTGAGAATACCATTCCAACTACTCAGACATATGCAGCAGTTATGTGCAATATGCACATTGTAATGCACACTCACTTATGACCCACTTAATGATGTCATATACACTCATGCAACTCCTGGGACATTTCTGTCCCTGGCCCAGGTAGCAAATCCTATGATCTGACAGCTTTGCTTTAATATGTCTAATAAAATTAAATGGTGTCATATAAAATTAAAGCCATAATTAAAAATTGATTAGCATGTACTGTCTACTGGCCTCAGTAGCTACTGTAGTATCTTAAACACTAGTTATATAGTGTTATTGATTGGAAAAAAAGATAAAGTACAAAATAAAGCAAGCAAGCTAGTGGTTCATGGATGAAAGCAACAAGGATGTCAAATTGTAAATGCTTCTACAAAGTGTCAGATTTAAGCCTTTAAAGGAGTGTTTTGTCAAGGGAAAGTTTTGGTGGAAGATACTGACCTGAGAAATAAACAAGTCTCTTAGAGATATTTCCAGAAGCATGTGTGTTTTAAACACAAATTAAATGAAACTTTAAACCCTGAAGGGGATTTCTATTGTATCAAAAGTGAGTATCATATAAGCCAACAAACAAATATCCTGCACGCTTTATCTTTCAATGGAATGGGAGAAATCAATAATCAAAATCCACTTGTATGTCTCTTTCTACATGATTTGACAACAAGAGTTTACAGGTGGGTAGCATATTTCTCCATCTGACAAGTGAACAACTACATCCTCCCCTAGATTTCCAAATGATACCACACTGCTCTCTTATTGTAGGGATTATTTTTATTATTTTGATTAGCTTTTCTGCTTCAGTGAGTGAGGATGTTTCTGCTTGTCATCATCAGTTCTGCTAAGATAGGGATTTAAAGGAAGCACTTTTTTTCTTTTTTCTAAACTTTATTTATGTTATGGCTGGCTCAGCCTGCCCTCGGGGTGGGGCTGGCACAGCATTTGATGCCAAGAATGGACCCACGGTCCCTGTGGTTGCCTAAGCTTGCCTAAGCAAGTGCTTTAGACTGCTGAGCTACCTCACTGGCCCAGCATTTTTTTTTTTTCTCTCCCACTCTTTAATACCAGAACGTAGAAAGAAAGCTAGACCTCAGTCAAGTCAGAGTCATGCGTTCCTTAGTCAGTTGATAACTTTATTGTCTTTTGTGCCAGGCTTGATGTAGAGACTATATTCATTGTCTAATGACACTGGTGTAGCTACTATTCCATAAAATGAGGTGAGAAATCCTCAATGACAACAGGGATATTTCTCCCATGCTTTCATGATTAGTAAACACCAGTGTAAGAGTGCAGACACTGAAGCATCTGCTTGTGGCCCTCCACTTCTGCTGGTTCTTTCATTGAGGAATATGAAAAGCAGATATTCTCATCAGCTCTGAAGGCCTGGTAAGAGTGACCAGTGCCAGACGAAGAATCAGAACTGTTGATCAGTATATGTTTACTTTGATGAGAAAAGGGCCAACCTTTATATCAGCCTTTGTCCCACCCCCAGTGCAGGCTGAGCCAGCCATAATATATAAAAATAAAAAATAAAAATAAAATAAAAAGATAGGGGCTGGTGAGATGGCTCAGTGGCCTAAAGTGCCTGCTTAGACACTAGACAAGCTTAGGCAACCTCAGAGACCGTGGTTTGATCCCTGGTGCCACAGCCAGCCATAATATAAAAAATAAAATAAAATAAAATAAAATACATCAGCCATTGACCATGTGATGATGTCTTATTGCATACAGCACTAACTAGAAGTATTTACTTAGATTCTGTGTTGTTTGTGAGTTTCCAGACTGTGTTTGAATCATTCATTCCTTTGCTCCCTCATGGTTCACAGCTAAGGAAATCAAGGCTCAGCTAACCAAAAATCATGATTGTCATTTTGCTCCTCAACAAAGAAGTGACCGGTACAAGATTTGAGTGTGGACTTCTGTCAGTCATGGAAGTTCATGGAGGTGTTTCCTAGAGGTAACAAAACAGAGAAAACCAGGGTGCACCCCTCTCAAATTATGGCTCATGTTTGGTTATATATGAAAAAAACTAAGTTACATAATATGAAAACTAGAATGCATGTATATCTTCAAGAACTTTTGATCTAGCTGTGGGGAAAGCTACGGTGAATTTAGCATTGGCCAGGCATGGGGCGTAGCTCCCAAGGACAGTAGCACAGAGGAAGTAGACACTGTGCACAGAGGAAGTAGACATTTAGACAATGATCGGGTGAGGTAGTGAGATATGTCAGCACATGTGTGATGAGCACCACACACAAACCAAATGTCTATGTAAATAGGAAAACATGTGGATAGCACTCTGAATTGCTGTTTCCATCTAACACATGCTGCATAGATCTCAAACTTTCTTCTTTTTACCCACGCTATATGAAATGTTACCACTGTACTTGTAAAAATCATAATAAATCAGTATGATCTTGTCCCCATGACTTACACTATTCTTTTTTTATAACTTGATGGAAAGAGTACAGGGTGCCCACCATCCATCTTCTGAGCCATCAGGTAGCATAACATCACGTAACTCCTTCACTGACTCTGCCCCTCCTGCTTTACTTTTATGAGACTCTGATTATTACTTTGTATCCTACATAAATAATTCAGAGTAATTTTCCCACCGCAAGCTCCTTAGTAACATATGCAAATTTCCTTCTGGTCATATAAGACCGCATACAAGTTTGGAGGCTGGGGAGATAAGCAACTTGTAACTTCATATCTGTCACATTGTGATGACTTCACTGCTGGTCACCTACATGGCTTAGCTTGTGAGATGGCTCCAACCCTGCCCAACGCATTCCTTAGTAGTCTTACCATGTTCCTGGCATTTCCAATTTTCTCGTTCCTGAACTTCACATTTGGCTTTATGTGCCGCTTTCTCATAAGAACCTGGCAAGTGACTCTGACCTGGTCACACATATTTGCCTGGTCTCTCTGGCCTTCCTTTAAATCTATGTGCAAGCTTCTACAACCATAACTCTTGAAAAATAACTCTTAACACGATAACTATTGCACTGTGCCTGTTGGTAAAGAAAACACATAGTAAAGCCATATTAATATACTAGGCTATAAAGAACTCAAGTCAACAGCTTCTGACATTGCCAGTTCTGCTGAAAACCCACTAATATTATGGAATATATATATATATATATATATATATATATATATTCTCTTAGTTCAATGAAAAGAAAGTGTTTAGACAAGATGTCATGTCTACATCTTGTACTCTAAACGACTACTACAAAGACAACAATATGCAATGCATTAACTATCATTACTGTCCTACTAACCTTTTATGAAACTGACTCATTGCTATTTCTTTCTCATTAAAAGTAATAAAAAAGATAACATAAAGTTAGTAATGCCAACATCTGCCACAAGCTCAAGTAATAGCAAAGTTGTCTTGGACAATATCTACAGCAGTTTCTTAGTGCCTGGACTGTGAAGCATGGTAAAATGAGTACAGGGGAATCAGCTTTCTAGGCAACTTTTCTCCAGTGGGCACCCAGAGACCCTCTGCTCACATAAAACATTTATATAGTTATATCCTCGAGCAAACAACAAATGGAGTTGCACTGATTGCTGAGATGCTTGGAAGGTACCCTTTTTCTTATTCCTATGTAAAGAACATTTAATTTCACTTTCAAGGCTCAATTCTCTTTAAAACCACAGTGTCTTAGTAGCTTTCCAATTCCCCAACCCTGTGATATAATATTGATACTCACAGTTTACAAAAGGAGAGGTTAACTTGGGCTCACACGGGAGTATCTGGGGGATCATTGTAGATCTAAAGCATCACACATAACTTCTGCGACCTTCACCTTTACATATATTTCATTTCCTGCCAAATTGAAAACAAATAAATGTTTTGCTTTTATTTTTTTTCTCCCAACTCACACTATAAATCTGGCTGAATTTGGTCAACAGGGCTCAGACCACAGCCTGGATGTTGGGCTGCCTTGAAATTTCTTCTGCCAGATCAATTAATTGTGTTTTGTTTGGATATTTTAAAGCATACAGGATAACAATGAGCTGTTTTGTTCCCAAGGATGAAGATATAAGGGGAAGAATTGCATTTCTGGAACAGTGAGAGCTCAGGCCATTGAGGAGGAACCATCCATCAGCATCTGTGGTCAGCCACTGCAGAAGCCCAGCCCTGGAGCAGGCCTGCACTGTGTAACACAGGGCTTATTCTGCCTTTCGTCCTTTTCTTGCATCTCCTGATAATGCATATCACTATTAAAACAAAACTGATGGCTGAGAAAAGGACAGTTCAGGGATTGCTACTACAACAGTGATAAGTCCTTGAGCATGCAACAGGTCAGGAAAGGCCAAAAACTAAATTTAAGCATAGAGCTGATATTTAGCAGTGTGGTAGGGCCTCACTTTTGAGTCTGGTTACAGTATACAGCTCTTAGTGTGATTAAATAACTGTTGTATTCCCAAGAAACTCTAAGGCCTCTGATTTTCTCCCCAAATATGGAAAGAATTAGCATCCTCTTAGGAAAAGCTTCAAGGGCACCTGATTCCTTAGTTTCCCTATAAGAGAAGTAGAGCACAAAAAATGTAAAATGATGACCAGTATTTTAGTTTGTGCCGAACCAGCTATTCTGCCAGAAGTGAATAATAATAATAATAATAATAATAATAATAATAATAATAATAAACAACGGCTCCACGGGCAATCACACTGAATCATGTACTTTCAGTGATTTGCCAGAAAGCTCCTGTAATCAACTGAGGCAGCAAAGGATAATAAGAATAGAACACTAAGGCCATAAAGAGCCCATGTTATGCTTTCAACTTGTGTCCAAAACTTGGTCCACTCCCAGTGCTATTTCCAAGGAAGTTCCCAGGTTTGTCCAATGTGCCTGCCATGTGTGCCTTCCGGTTTGGTAGTGTTGCTCTCTTGCAGGTGGTAGCTCTGTCTCCCGCATTCCACTTGGCTGGTTGTGCATGGCATTTCCTTTGTCTGACTATTTCCTCTACTCTTCGCAGCCAGCTAATAACTTTTGTATCTTGTCCTTTCTGAGCAAGTCCCATCTTTGGGTCTCCCTCAAATGGCAAAGGCAATTTTTTTCAGCAGTCTGGGTTGCAAAGAGGAAAGGATTAGGAAATGGATAACAGTGATCCCCAGCTTAATTTTGTGGCTAGTCTGAAACCTCATCAAGCAACATTCATGGAAAGTGACAAGTAGAAATTAGCCCCCATTGATTTTATTTCTCTAACATCTGAAAAACAATCCTTATCAAAGATGTCTTTCAAATCTCTTTCTGGCAGAAAATACAGGGTTCTGTCTTAGTGAAAATCTGTTTCTGAATACACATCCAAAACAATTTCTAAGAAAAGCAGAATCAGAATCAATATTTCCACAGTGTATGCCATTCCCTGCCTTCATGAAGATATGCAACTTAATTTGCAATCATTTTGCCTTACAAGGGAAACTGCCTGCATTGCTGACTGGATCAGAACCACTCATTTCAGACTCATTATACATTACACAATATTGCAAATGTCAACTCCCACCCTCTAAACAGGCATAGCAGCAGTGCTTTCAATAATAAATTACTTCTATTTACTTCAATACAGTGGGGAAAGAATTCAAAGCATTAAGGATTCTTTTGCACCTGAAGGTAATTACATGTGACTATACTAAGCCCAGGATTGTGGCGATCTTCACTCAGCCAAGCTGGGAACATTGAAAAGATTTTAGGGGAAAAAGATAAGGATCTTTCTAAGGCTTAAAAATTATAAATATACAAATATATGCATACATGCAGAAACAGATTCTAAACATTTTTGTAGTGTGGCCAACTAGTTGTATTGCTTTTATATTAGAATGCTTAGCAAAGAGTGACTGAGGTCAAATAAAGAGAGTAAAAAATGCCTTTGTGATTGAAAGTTATTAAGCACCTAAGCCATGTAGAGATCTCCTATTGGTACAAAAAGAACTTTTAAAACTTGATGAACTTAACTGGAAAAAGATACAGTGAGAGATCTGACATGAGCCTGAAATAGTCTTGGTAAAGTTCTTATGTGTTCCAAAGTTGGGTGGAAGAAGAGAGGTGACACTTACACAGGTCCAGAACATCCTGGGGAAATATTTGAGCTGATATAGAAGGAAGAGGGAAAAGTAAAACTGTAACTGTTATTTTTCTTCAGGAGCAAATGGGAAAATGTAAAACAATTTCAGATGTATCCAAACTGTAGAAGTTAAATCTGCTGACCATGAACGCATTGTCCTTCAGATCCCAAAATACAGGCTCTGACCATGCCTGAATGACTATATGTCAAGCATGACAGAGTAAAAACAAAGCTTCAACAATGTCTCAAAATATACTGCAACATTTTCTCAATTGTGTAAGAGGGCATGGAGGTCTTTTAAATATAAAAAGCTTTTAGTCGGGTGGCACATGCCTGTAATTCCAGTACTTGGGAAACTGAGACTAGAGTTTTGCAGCAAGTTCAAGGCCAACCTGAGATGCATAGTGATTTGAAGGCGAGCCTGAACTACGTTGTGAGATCTTTGACCAAAAGGTTTTTTGAAGAATTTTAATTGTGGTGTGTGTGTCTGTGTGTGTGTGTATGTGCACGGGCGCACACATTTTGCTGGAGATTAAAACTGATAAAACTTCTACCACTATGCTGTACACTCAACCAAAAATTTTGGTTTCAAAGATGCAGACTCCTCAGGAGCATTAGAACATGACGGTCCAAAATGAGTTGCTCAGATTCTGAGACCCATGCATGGGACCTTTTCAGAGCCAGTGGGAAGATCTAGGTGAAAGCAGCAACTATTACCCTTGTTTCCTAATCATTCCCTGCAGAAATCGGACAACCTCTTTCATCTTCCAGAGACATTTGCTATTATATTTTTTCTCCTCACTCCCTTCATCTGTCTGAGATCTGTTTTGAGTTACATCCCCAGTTTGGAGATTCGATGCCTCTCCTGATACACCAGGGCAGCCTGACTCTGGGAAGCAAAGTGGAACCCAGCCGGAAATTATGAAGAGTGATTCACATTTTTAAGACGATGTCAATCTTTCAAATTAGAGTTCAAATTATGAAGATGGTACTTCCCTTCAGCAAGCAAATCACTTCTGTAATACGTTGTGCCCTCCGCTGGAAGCCTGGTAGCCTGTTTCCACCATGTCAAGGTGCTTATTAAAACAGCTGAAATAGTTATAGCAATTATGAGTGTGGGTTATGCTGAAGAACGGAGGCCAAGACAGCTTCCCAAGGCTCAAGGGCTCCAGCGAAATAGAAGATTGCATTTATTCATCTATTCAGTTATTCAGTCTTTCCACAAAAATATGTTGTGTGTGATAGGTCTAGTGCAGCATGGTGGGGCATGACAGTGGAGAAGACCTTTGAGAGCCCTCCCTGTCTGCAGAGCATACACATGCACATGCATATATAGGAAGTCTCTTATATGCAGCTGCTTTCATAGGAAAATTGCACATTGAGATTATTTGGGGTAGCAAAATTCTTTCCTTTCTCTCTGGCAACCGTGAGGTCCTGAGTTCAATTCCCAGTACCAAAATAAAATAAAATGTAAAATAAAATAAAACAAAACAAAATAAAATAAAATTTAAAAAGCTCTTCCTTCAAGATCCTGCTTCAGTCTGTTATGTCTCTCTAAATATCCTGCTGCTGGTTAACACTCTGGACTGCACTCTGATAAGATGCATTTGTTCAAAGACTTCCACAGGGCAGGGTGGAAGGACAGACAGATGCTGTCCACAGGATGAAAGAGAGTGAACCACAGGGGAACAAAAAGGCAAAGTTTGTTGAACACCAACTTTGGCTGAAAACTCATGAATTTAATTTGCCAGAAAACCCCCAAATGCCATTAGATCAGTTCAGCTTCAGTGAGAAACACTCCCTGTGACAACTCACCAAGGGATTTCAGTGTTACAAACCAGATTGCTGACACATCTCTTATATCTGGGATAGCTGAAATCAGCCACATATGATAAGAATTATACTTGAAAATTTGTTTTTTCATCCATGTCTGGCAAGCTGGAGACTTGACTCAGTCTCACAACAAACTGTAGTCTTTTACTCTTCTCCAACTCTGATGGGTGGGATGTTGGTAGGAGGAGAGATTCATCAGGGTTCGAGTGTAAACACAGAAATGAGATTTTTGTTCTTCAGACTTACATAATTCATGTACAATTCACTCAGCTTTCCATCTCACTTTCTGGAAGGTTTGCAAATGTTGTTGACTGAACTCAACTGCGTTGTAACATTCAAACTTACTTGGAGATATTAAGACTGTAATGCCAAGCTTATTAATGACTTACGGATTTTTAATCAAGGTACAACTTGCTGTGTAAATTTGCAATGCCTGGCTTGTTTGAAATATACACAAAATGATCCATGAATTTATTTGCCAATTGTGCTTGTAAGCATAGGAAATCTTGCTGAATTCAACATGGGAGGTGTAAAATCTGATCCATCTGCTTAGTTTTGACATATGAATGGATTGTTTGTATATCTTCTGTAAGCGTTTAGTTTGATTTTATACATCAATTGCTTGTAAAGAGCTTTCTGTGTCATTAACCCTTTACTGATGACTCAGAGTTACATCTGGTCTCCCTATTCTTATTTATTTATTTATTTATTTATTTATTTATTTATTTATTTGTATTTTAGGGAAGAGTTTACAGGGTGTTCAGGTTCTCACTACCAGATCAGACTCATAGTGATCCACCTGTTTACAACCTCCCAGGAGCTGGGATTACAGGCACATGCCACCACGCCCGGTCTCATTTGCCATGCCAGCGCGTTCCAGGAGTGGGATCCAACCGCATGTCCCTAGTCCACTTGATGAGACAGAGGAATAATGAGGAGCAAGCTACTCCTCCTGAATTCAGGGTCTGTCCCAACGATCAGCACAGTTACTTTAGAAGTATTTGTGAAGTAACTGTCATCACTCCAAGGGACAGTGGCTTCTTACAGTTAGAAGCCTTATGTCACATAGAAGACTATATTTAAGACTAGAATCGCCAGCAAGCAATTGGGAAAGAGTGGGAGGTCTTTCCTTTACTATAACGTTTCAATAAAAATCACTAGTGTTAGAAAGATTTCAGACTCAAGAAGCCTTCTTCTAATAGTTTATTTGACTATTTACTTTTTATATGATATTGACTGACAACTTACTTTCCCCAGGCTTTATTTTCCTCATCTGTCAAATGGAGCCAATAATGATGGGTCAATATTAATGTCTTGGTAAAATTATCTAATACTGAGTAGAAGCAGTTTCATTTTAACTTATTTAACTAAAAGAATTCTTCTTTTTTTCAAAAAATAGTAAAACATAGTGTTACTCAGGTTATAAGAAAATAAGTGCACACATAGAGTGATGGTGATGATATAAATTGGGAGACCTATCTGAAGGGCAATTTGGGAATTTATAAAAAAAAGTCTTGACATAGTAATTGCTCTTCTAGGATTTGATACTGAGGAGCTAATCAGGGATGTGACAAAACTT
>PVKN010037880.1:0-11162 GCA_004027915.1 Capromys pilorides
AGGGAAGGGAAGGGAAGGGAAGGGAAGGGAGATACAGAGAGAAAAAGGAAGGAAGAACACAGAAAAAAAGAACAAAGAAAAGAAGAAATAGGTTGAGGTCTGCAAGGATGGAGAAAGGGAAAAAATAAGAAGAAAGAAAAGAGAAACAGAGACAGAAGAGAGAAAGTAGCAAATCCCCCACACCACTCATCAAAATCTAGATCAAAGACATATGGAAAAAAATTCTAATTTTTAAAAATTGTCACCTTGGAATAGAAAAGTTATAATTTAAAAAGTCACCAAAAGGACAAGTTTTAAAGAAATGTGGAGGTACAGTCAAACGAATTAATTTCTGTTCATCAAAGACCTAGAAAGAGAATCGGGAGACAAGACTCAAAATGAAAGAACATATCCAGAATTTTTACAATTAACAAAGAATTAGTATTCATAAAACAAAGAACTCCTACAAGTAAATCAGAAAAAGCCAGACTAGGCAGGGACAAATCATTCAGAGACAAAAGAGATGAAGAGACACTTCACAGATGATACGAAATGAATGCCCCTTAGCATATGGGGAAATGTTGACTAATAATCAGGAAGACGTATAATGAGGCCACAATGAGATATTATTTGCTCCCTTGAGGCAGGTAGAAAAATTAAATGTGACAATATCAAGTGTTAGGAAGATATACAAATAAGTATGAAAAATAATGAGTACTGTCACACACTGCTGTGGGAAGCCAAAATTATAACTCTGCTGTGAAACACCATTGACTATTTCCTAGTAAAGTTGAACCTATGTACATGCACCTCAAACAATCCCAGAGAGGGGCTGTGGAGATAGCTCCATGGCACAAGTGCCTACCTGGCAAGTGCAATGCTGTGAGTTCAAACCCCGCCCCCCCAAAAAATAATAATAATAATAATCCCAGAGATATAGCCGCTCCCAGGCAGACACACACACACACACACACACACACACACACACACACACACACACGGAAGAGAAATGTAGCTCATATTTGTTAAGCAATACATACAAGAATATTCACAGAAGCATTGTTTTCAAAGCAAAACAAGTCAACATCCAAACATCCAAACAGAATGTATGAATGCATTATGAGAGTCATACAATGAAATAGAATATGTCTTTATATTCACATGGGTCAATCTAAAAAGAAAGGAAGAACATGGGAGAAAAACACTGAGAAATAAAAAGCAAATCTTAAAAAGATATATAATGTGAATATATTTACCTAAAATTCTAAAACAGGCAAAAATACGTAAAAGATTATTAAGGGATAGCTATACATAAAGAAAATTAAGGGATGACCATCAAAACTCAAGATAGTGAGTACTTATGGAGAAAGGAGAAGGGTTACCATTCAGGGATGTCAGACAGAAGGCTTCAAAAATGCCAGTATTATCCCTCTGCTCATTGAGTTCAGCTTTCTTTACTCTTGAAAGTATACATAGGTATTGGAAGCACTCATAATTATTATATATTTATCATTGCTTCAGTTTTAAAATGAACTTCGATGTATACAAGCAAACTAATGGTGCAATTACTTAGCGCCAGCCTCCTCAGTTCATCCTTCTCAAGCCAAGGACTGCATAGAATTCCTCTCTCCTGCACACTACTTAGGAGGCACAGCAAATGACCTGGTACAGTAGCATCAGAAGGCAGGTACAGCTTGATGCACACCTATGCCCACCTTACTGCCCTTGTGTTGTTATTGCTTCTGTGATCTGCTTTGTTCATTGTCTTTCTGCCACATTGTACACAGAAAATGCAGTTTGGGCTAGCAAGATAGCTTAGCGCTGGCTCAGTGGACTAAGCACATGCTTAGGCAAGCACAGGGACCACGATTCTATCCTCGGTACAGCATCCTGCACTGATCCCGCCCCTGAGTGTGCTGAGCCTGCAACCAGTCCAGGCATGGTGGAACATGCCTGTAATCCCAGCACTGGTGAGGCTGACAACAGGAGGATCACTACAAGTCCAAGCTGTGTAGTGAGACCTTATACCAAATATATATATATATATATATATATATGTATTTAATTTTTGAAAAAACAAAATTCAGTTTGTTGACTTGACTCATCAGTCCTCTTTTAATAGCTACTATCATGGGTAGTATTTGAAAAAGTCTCCCACAAAGAATCTTGTCCTAAAGTCCCCCAGTCAGGTAAACTTTGTAGAGACACTAACGGAACCTCTCTAAGTGTGATAGCTTCTATCTAGATGTCCTTTTAATGCCTCCTGGGTTCATAGGGTGAGGGTTGCTGGATCACAGGTTTGTGACCCTGGATTATGGGTGTGATAACTGCCTCTAGCCCACTAATTAGCTTACTGCAGTTTTAGGTGTGGCTGAGTGGACTTGCTGAAGACAGAAGAACCACAGGTTGAGTATGGATGGTGCCAATCCTGAGACTTGTAACCTGAATGGAATAAAAGGGATAGGGAGGATCACTGTGGGATGTCTTCTGCCTTCTGCCTGAGCTGTTTCTTCTCTGCCATGCTGCTCTGCCTTGGAACCAGTGAGATGTGGACTAATATCTCTACAAATGTGAGCTAACACAAATCTTTCCTCCTTGAACTCATGGATGTCTGATATTTTGACCCAGCAGTAAGAAAGTAACTAAGGCTCAGGGGAAGCAGCTTTTCTTTGTATGTGTTTAGTCTGTGTTTATTAGACCCCAAATTTTCTTATGTGGGCCCAAGAAAATGAAGGATATATATTTCTTCAAATTCATTCCCCCTCAACTATTCAATGTACTTTCAGTAGCTATTTTAACATCTTTGAAATTGAGATTCATTTGCAATATAGGGCATGACAGTTTAATAGACTTTTTTTTTCTCTTAGAAAAAACAAATAATAGTTATCTTAAAGTTAATAATTTCCTTTTTTTTTTTTTTTAAATGATCTTTTTAATTACAATTTACAGAGAAGGAATGTTTATAAACTTATAAATAAGCCCAAAACTTATATAAAATTGTTTATGCAATAAGTTTCCTCTAAAAGAGGATTCTAAATTGCAAATCTGCTACATATGACTAAAAAAGAAAAATATACATTATAATTTTTAATTTTATTTACTTATTTTTTTGTCTTTTTGAGACAGGGTCTCGCTATGCAGTTTAGGCTGGCCTTAAGCTCACTTTTGTAGCCCAGGCTAGTCTCAAACTCACACTGATCCTCCTGCCTCAGCCCCCCAAGTGCTGGGATTACAGAAGTGTGCCACCACACAGGCTAATATACATTATATTTTAATATGTGAATTGTCCTAAAAGTTATTGAGTATTATTAAACTTTTCTCTTCTGTTTATGAGACATTCTTCACATGGTTTTATGTGACCACCTGCAGAGCATAAGGTCTTTCTCTTTGGACTTCAAAGATAAAAGTCTAACTTGAAATCAGAACCCATCTGCTGCTCTGCTAGCCACAGCTCTAATGTTGCCATAAACCTTTGATGGAGGACTTCCCAGGATGAGGTTGCAAATGGCAATCCTTGCCTTCTAGATGTTCTGAAAAGAGCCAAGGATGGGAACTTTCACATCAGCCAAAGTTATTCGCATCCACGTCACATTTCTATGGTAAATTTGATTTTTCCTCCTTCATCAGCAGTTCTTCCTAACACCCATAACAGGTGGTCTCCCTTTAGAGGCTTAACATCTGCAGTTTCAGAGGACTCTAAGAAGATGTCATCTAACCTGATGAGGCCAGGGCATCTTCTACCTGAAATCCAAGAATAAAGGCCTTTACAAAATCAGCTGCTTTCGTCAGAGCATTAGCATGCTTCCTTGGTTTCTTTACAAGCCCTGATTTCTACATTTCTTGATTTCAAGTTAAAGCGTATCTGGAGTCGCAAATGTTCTACAACAGGAGTAAATGTCTTCATCCACTTCTCCTTTAACGGAGTATATCAGTTAGCTGGAACTGAAGCTTTCCATGTTTCTTCTTTCCCACTCAGCAGTCCATCCTCAGTAAGGGGCAGGAAGATCTCTCTCTTCGCAGGATGGGGCTGGGCTTCCTGCATATCTGCGCGGCCCGTGTCCCCACCTTTTCCCGCTTACTACAATTGCTCTGACTTCCGTTTCTTCGCCTACCAGAAACCCTTTCGGGTGACCTGGGTGAACCCTTCCTCGGCACTCACATTCTGTATCTCCATATCAGCCATCTCTGGATCCGGAAAGCGCTTCCAACTAAGTTGATAATTTCTTACATTGTCAAGAACATCATTTCCATAGGGATTCCTAGAAGAAGTAAACAAAGCAAAGATCCTAGAACATGCAGATATAGAATGGTCCTAGAAGCTGGAATTCACTGTCTGAAACTATCCACACGAGAGCATAGGTATAATGAACGGGAAAGGGTTTCAGGGGAAGAAGTCTCCTTTGAACCAAAATGATCTGCTAAATGTTCACTTCAACTTTTTGTGCATTCGTTTCAAAACACTCTCAAACACAGAAATGCATTAAAGTCCATCCCTTAAGAACACTCTACTAAACATGGATAGTTCCAAGTGCAGCTCAAAATACTGAAGCGAGAGAGAATATTGAAGCATATGCAGCAAAACTCAGCCACACCATCAGGGACCAAGAATGCCAGCAATGAGAATAAGAGCGAAGTTCACAGAGCCACTGCTTAGGTATGAGGACCCCAGAACCACTCCCCACCCCCCACCCCGCCCCTTGCTGCAAGCAGAGAAAAATGAGTACATGTTACCATTCCTTTTCTTTAGAGAGCCAGACAATTAATTAATTAATAGCTTCCTTTTTTGGTTTATGTTTTATTTGAAGAACCTATTTCTTCATCTGCGTACTTGATGAGCAGCAGTCGTCTTGAACAGGAAAAACTCCAGAGCTCTCCAGTATCTCACTCATTCAATGCACATGGTTAATTCCACAAACTCTAGAACTAGACCCAGGACTGGGAAGATATCTAAGTGGTCTAAGTGCCTGCCTGGCAAGCTCAAGACCTGGATTCAGTCCCCAATACCTCATGCTATGCAGGCCACATGGTGCAGGCCACACCATGCAGACCACCAATATTGGGCATGGTGGTACATGCCTGTAATCCTAGAGCAGGGAAGGCTGAGACAGGAGGATCACTATGAGTCAGAGCTGCATAGCAAGATCCTGTACCAAATAAATAAATAAAAGATTACAATTAGACCCAGTACTGGGGTTCTCCATGGTCTGAGATAAAGTCCAACAAGGTATATTTAGCAAGAATTTCAACTCAGAAAATAATGAGTGGGGGCATGTTGTCATTCACAATGCTGAGAGGATAAAAGAATCTCTCTATCAAAAACTCTGTTAATAAAGAATAGATCATGTGGTCTAGGTGCTCTTATACATGTGGTCCGATGCAAGGGAACCAATCGAATTTAATGAATGAGAAGGAATTCATAAATCACAAAGATTTCCAAAACCTTACAAAACAGCCAGTCAATCCATCTACCTACCTACCAACCATCATACATTTTCTACCCCTTCCCTTCACTAGCTAATCTTACCCTGTCTTTATTTTTATCTCAGTAACAGTAACTAATACGAAGTACTAGATTAAGGATTTACTAAATGATGTGAATATATATCTTTTATATCCTTTTTTGTTTGTTTGTTTGTTTGTTTGAAACAGAGTCTCACTTTTTAGTACAGGATGGCTCTGAACTCATTCTGTAGCCTAGGCTAGCCTTGAATTTGCAGCAATTCGCCTGCCTCAGCCTCCCATGTGCTAGGACTCTAGGTGTGTGCCACCACACCCAGTTTATATTCAAGGTTCCTGAAACTTGTTTCTACAGATTTTTTTGAGCATCTGAGACCCATCTGATAGATTTCAGTTTAGGTATTATACACTGTATTTGTGACACTAGACACCAACTTCTCCTTTGGATATTAAGATAAGATTTTTCCTGTGTTCAGCAGGAATTATTTAAACTTAAGGGAGGCACATCTACCATTTTCCATCTGCTCATGTGAAATCCTCTTTAGACAAAGTCTCACTAGAAAGGGTCCACCCTTATTGTTTTGATATGCTATGGATACAGCCAAAACCAACATGGTGTATATGCAGTGCTTACTAACTAAAGATTGCTTGTGGTTTAAGCAGACTTCATCTGGACAGAAGGGGAGAGTGAAAAATGATCATCACATATTTGAGTTGCGGTTGAGAGTAGAACAATCATCTGACCTAGCCTGGTCCAAACGGATGAATTTTAACCTACTTACATTCAAGGGCTAGGTAGCTAGCGCCCCACGTCCCTAGGGCACATCTAGATATGAGTTTCCCTCGAAGGAAACTTGAACAGGAAAAAAAAATGTATGCAAAATGTCAGACCAAGGCTGAGCCCCTCTTTGTCACCTGGGTGTGTTTTCTTTCTACGCTATGGAATTGAGTGGCAGAAAGAGATATTATGTCATAGTATGTGCTAGTTTCCTACATGGTAGTTTTATTCTTATTTAGCATTTGGATTTTTAAATGACTCATAGATTAATGCTTCAGTGCTGCGTGTGTAATTGTCTTGGCAAAAAATGTCTTTATTCTTGCCCACTCACCCTTTGTATGACATTTCCCACTCCTGTTCCCTTATTTATGACTTGTTGACAAGCACCTATATTTAGCAAGTGTTTTTGCTAATATCCAAGGAATCATCAAGGTGCAGCTGTTTTGTCTCTACAGGAAACTCCCGTTTTAGAGGGCTAGCTCCACTCTATGAGGATCTGCTCTGGAACATTCCTCTGTGTGAAAATGAGAAATACACTTTTAATGTTTAAATTAGCTGGCTAATGCTTTCAGCTTTCCCCCAGTGGATGAACTCATGTGTTATTCTTGGAGGACTGTCAAGCTAAGCAGGATGTTTTCCTGGTCACCTTTCTGTAGTTATATTTGGTTGTTTTTTCCTCCTTTTCCAGGGGCTCCTTTCTTCATTGTGTGGACACATGACCTTGTTTTTATGTTTTTGATGTTCCCAGCTAGGGAACATGTACTAGTCCTCTCCTGTTCCTTCCTGAGTTGTTGGCTTGTGTCGCACGTGTGTGGCTCACTTCCTCTAGGTCCTGAGGCAAGGCGATCTTCCAGACAGTGACCCCGCTCTCTCATATGACTTCACTCTCATTATGTGAATGTGGCAGCAGAAGTCATTACAAGAACTGCCAAGCTCAAACGCCATCCAAGTCAGGTTAATTAATAATGTATTCAAAATACTGTCTTAAAGCAACCTTGTCATAAGAAAGAGTTGTAGAGTTCTTTCTACATTCTGAGCTGCCGTTTTCCAGGAAAAGCGTGCTCAAGGACAGTTCTTACATATGTTGGTTTCTCCAGTAACTTATTTCTATCCACCCTAGAAACAGAAAATATTTATTCTCTGTTGATCTGAACTTTCAAAAATCAGAAGTAGAAAAAAACTGTTTAATACATATCTAAAAACCAATAAAATAGTGATAGAAATTTTGAAATAGATTTATAAGTTCCCTTGAGAATAGCACAGAAAACTGGAGGACTAGGAGAAAAGGTGTGCTTGAAGAGCTATCGTCTGTGCTTCCTATTATTTCTTCCACCTGAGAATCAAATGCTCTTGTGGCAGAATCAGAGGAAGGACGAAAACCCATCACGGACCCGCAGCCTACCCCATGGGATGATTTAGCGCATGTTTTGGAAAGATCCTGTGGTGCAAGGCTGTAGAGTATGGACTCTCAAGCTGGCCAGCCTTCCTCTCCATCACAGGCTGGAGCCCTTTGCCTATTGATTTCCCGTTGCCTAGTTTCCTCATTGGTAAAATGAAGATGGTAATAGCACCACACCCATGGAGTTATAAAAGAGTAAGTGAATTATTGTTAAACAGTGCCTGAAATATAAATACTACATAAGCATTTGGCAAGCCTAAGAATTAATTTGAATAAATTAAATAATTCATTTGCTTTTTCGTTTTCCTGGTTAAAGTTAGTTAGTTAGTTAGTTAGTTATCTGGTACAGGGACTTCCTATACAGCTCAGACTCATAGTGATCCTCTTGTTTCAGCCTCCTCAGTGCTGGGATTATAGTCATGCACCACCCCACCTGGTTTCAGTGTCCAGCCTGGCATGCCTGGGTTTCTGGGCTAGCATGACATGTGGTACTGGGGATTGAACCTAGGTCCTTGTGTTTACCAGGCAGATGCTTAGATAGCCAAGCTATCTCTCCAGCCCTTTTTTAGTTTTAAAAAGAAAAAAGAAAGAAAGAAAGAAAGAAAGAAAGGAAAAGAAAAGAAAAGAATTTCACTAAACAAAATAATAGGAATTCAACAATGGCTGTTATATTGCATATTATTGTCTTCAAATTAGTTATATTACCAAATATAAGCCTGCAAAAATTGGTCCAAAAAAGTTATAAAAAATTTAAAAGGAGGAAAAAAATTAAGCATTCACTGCTCCTTTCAATAGACCAGCAGAAATCAATAGTACAATTATCTAAGGTATACGGAATATATACATAAATATGTCTTTTTCCCTTCTTTCTTTCTTTTGTTCTTTTCTGTATCCCAGTTATTCCTTCCTTTTGAACAGATTCTTTCCCTTTCACAGTATCTATTGTATACCTTTCAGATTTTATTTACTCTTTCTGGTTCTTACAGTAGGGAGACAATACAATATTTGCACATGCGGATCTGGTTTATCTCATGTATGAGTATGGTCACTAGTTACATCCATTTACATAGAAAAACCTTGAGTTTATCTTTTTTTATAGATGAGTAATAACTCTATTATGTAAAAATACCAAAACTTTTTTATCTGTTCCTCAGTTGATGGGCATTTTGATTATTTCTAAGATTTAGCTATGATAAATCCCAGTGGATCATGAGTTAATCTCAAACTCTAGAAGTCCTCACCCTGTGACTGCATGAGGCTTTGGGGGGCCAACTAGACACCATAACGTAGAAATCTTGACTATGTGCTCAGAAGTCACCTCCCTTTCTCCTGTGAACAGCATTGCCTTCCACTTGACAGAGGACACAGATGCTATATGTTGGCTTTCACAGCATCCCTTGTAGTTGAAACATAAACAGGAAATCCAGTTCTGCCCAAGGTAACCTAAGGAAATTTTTGCTTGGGTCTTTTAGAAACAATTTTCTGACTTGGAAAAGAAAGAGTTAGACAAGGAGAAGCCCTGTTCCAAGCTTCCTGCCTTCTGACATTATTCTACAGCAGGCAACATGTACCGTGGAGGAAAACCAAGAGCCAAGTTAGTTTGGGGTACTAACCCTGAAACCACCTGTACCAGGCTTCTTATCTAAAATTGTGTTGAAATGATAATGACCTTGCTCATCAAGCTACATTCTGTGGGGACATGGAGGTTACAAGGGTTAAATTTGCCAACTAGACAAATCATAGAGCTAGAATTTAAGTCAGTCTAACAGGAGTGTAATGTCTTTTTGCTGCATCATGAAGCTGTCATTACAGTGTTCACCTACAGCACAAACTTGCCAAGGCCTTGGAGCACCAAGAGACCATGAGTGTGAAGGGACAATAAGGAAGAATAACATATAAAAGCATCTTCTATTTGTAATCCCTTTAAGGGACTACAAATCAGTTTTTACCTCTCGAAATGCAGAATGAAAGGAAGTTTATAACCTAGTTCAGAGGACAAAACTAGTCCAAAGTCATATACCCCACAGGTGGAAATCAGATAAGAACTGAGTCATGTCCTATCATTCTTTTTTTAAGAGTACAAAATAGTAATAAAAAACAGCATTAGACATGATTCAAAATTTCACCAAACAAAGTAATAGGAATTCAACAACAGCTGCTACCGTTGTTGGCTGATCATGGCTGATACCATGATCTCATGTTATCAAACTTTCAAAGTCATCATAAAATAGTGAGTTATGAATAAACAACTGTACATTCAACCCTAGAACTCAGAAAAGTATCAGGGCTGAATATAAATATTTCAGATTCACCAACATTCTATCTAAGGTCCTTTAGAGCCCTAGGACTAAGTTCTAGAATGGAGAGAAGAATGGGGAAGGCTAAGCTCTGAGCTACTAGTCATTGAGTGCTTGCTATTTGCCAAGCACTACGCTAAGCACTTTATAGATAATAATTTCTTAGTCCTTAATAGCAATTTGGGAATCCAACTTTATTGTTAACCCCATTTTACAGACATAGAAGCTAATGCACAGAGAAGTTTTGATGTTTATTAATTATTTATTTGTGCCTTATGAGAGTCACCAGATAATAATAGTGAAGCTAGTGAAGCTAGATTGTAATCCGGGCAGTCTGGTTCCAAATTCCTTATGGCTATAACATCTATTCTCAAGTACTCTGCTTCTATTGGGCTCAAATTATAGAGATTTGCTTTCGTAGTTTAGAAGATGAGTAAAGCAATACAGTAGTCAATAGCATGAATGTCAACAAGCTCAAATATAAGACCATAATCAATCAGTCTGGTGAGCTGTCTTTGGAATCCAATTGCCCACATAGCACACCAATTCACACAAACAGAGAAGTAGAGGTTACCAATGGTTACCAGTGAAGTAGAGGTAACCAAAGAAAGAGGCAAACTCAACTCCAAAAAAACATCACCGAGCCAAAAGTGGTGGTGCAAGCTTGTAGGGCTCTAGAAGGTAGAAGCAAAAAGGTCAATAGTTCAAGCCTAGCCTGGGCACCTCTGACTCAGAAACACCCTCTCTCAAAACAAAAAATAAAAATAAAAAATAAAAAGGAGTTGGGGCCTCCCAGTGCAGAGGTCCTAAAATCAAACCTTAATATCCAAATGTACATAAAATTTGTAATGAAAAATCTGAAAAGGCACATTTCAAAAATTTTACCATGCAGTTATACTTCATAGTTTGATGTTGTGTTATCTTCTGTATCACATGGTAGGAGTACCTCGAGGTCTGTACCCAGCCATGTAATTGGAAAGTCCCAAGGAAAGACACCCACTACAATGGTCCTGTTTTTCAGAATCTCATCATATCTCTTCACATTATTACAGAAGTTCTCAAACATCTGCCTCTCTCTAATCCTATCTTCCTTGATTTCACTCTCTGTAGTGCAACATAAAAATGTATCAAGTATCAGGCTGAGCTTCTCCCCTTCTTAAAGTGGCCTCAATCATTCTCATGCTAAAAATCTAGGTTTCTAAGCATGATCTGAATCATGTTCATCCCTATGGCTTCATGTCCTGATCTTTCA
>PVKN010037881.1:0-11162 GCA_004027915.1 Capromys pilorides
CTGTGTACAGTGGTGCGCACCTACAATTCTAGCATTTGGGAGCCTGAGGCAAGAGGATCTCTATGAGTTGAATCCAACCTGGACTACACAGTGAGCTCACTACCACCCAGACTATATAGCAAGACCCTGTTTCAAAAAACGAACAAAAAAAAAAGTGCTGCTTTTCTGTTGACTTTGGGAAGCAGTATGGTAGAGAGTCTTAGATCCAGAGTCTAGAGCTCTACCACAGTCACTGTCCCCAATAGTCTATGTCACTTGTCCCCTGTGTTTTTGTTTCCTAATCTATAAAATGATGCAAGCTGAGGTAGTAATTTGTGACCAAGATCACACTCACCTCTAGATCACCTGGATTCTAGAGGTAAATTACAAAATCATCTTGTCTTTCTTCCATAAAGGACCACTCAACTGAAACTCATTTTTTATGAGGACTTTATTTCATGCCTTTTCTATTCATTGTTCCCTTTCACCATGGAGCATGGTGTGAGTTTTTGAAGGAAAAATCAGTCAACAGTCAGCATTCCACCTATTATCCAATGCCACCTAGAAAGCAGGAAATGAAACTATAGAACCTAAACTCCCAGTGCTGAGTGTAGATCGCCAGATATAAAGGACTTAGTCAGAAAGGCGTTTTGGTGATTTTTCTAAAGTTTCCAATGAATGAGACAGCTGTTCACTCAAGTTTGAGTAAATCAATGGAAACCATAACAAATGTCTTTTTTTTTTGAAAGTTTGGAGTGCTATAAATCATGTTATATAATGAATGGAATCTCAGCCTGTTTGTTGAGCCCCTACAGAGGGAGAGAGCCTTATATTTCTTTAGTAAGTACTCTGGGTAAAAGTCTTGCACGTGAGCAGATGTGGTGAAGGGCCTGGCTATGTGTTTGTCACACAAGGGAAAATGCACTGTGCACACACAGGCGAACTTGGCTGTTCAGAGGATGCACTGAAAATAACAGTCATCTTTTCTATGGGGGAGATGGTGAGAACTTGATCCTGACAGTGTGAGGGGCGACTCTTTGACTTCAGAGGGACCAGAAGAGGCTTGTCCTGGGACCTGACAGTGCTGCTGAGATAGAGCTTTCCTCGGCTGGCTTCAGGCTGCATTCTGCACAAAGCCCATCTTTAAACCAGCATCTCCATTCTTGGGATGCCAACAAAACATCAAGTTCTTCCCTGAGCCTATTCTTAGAGCACACAATAGAGGATTTTAGGAGAAACTGTGGAAAAATGAATGAAGTCAATGATATTGAGCCATATGTGTTTTACATGTTGTGAACGTGCACGTATGTGTGTGTGTGTGTGTGTGTGTGTGTGTTGGGGAACACCTTTCAATGCTATCTCTAAGCTGTCACATATCTCCTTTTCCCTATGTCTCTCATCTTTCATTTTTATTTCCTCTTCTGGGAATCTCACTGCCTATTGGCTCTCTCTCTGCTCTCAACTGCCTCTTTTTACAAGCCATAAAATTAAACTGGAAGGATCTTTAAAATAAATTTTGCAATAGCTAACTCAGGTTTAATATACACTCTTATTAATTTGAACAGGAAGAAAGTATGGTGCTTTTTAGTCCCTCAAAAGAATCACACTTTGTTGATTCGATACACACACACACACACACACACACACACACACACGCAGAGACTCAAACACACTCATTCCTATGGTGTCGTTGGATCCCAAGATAAATAGTTTGCCCATCTGTGGGCATCAGAAGAGACAAAAAGAGAGAGAAAGAGCAGGTGACCCCGAAGAGCTGGAGGGATACACTCTTGGCCCTGCCCTTCCCAGCTTCCTCCTTCTCTCCTCCTCCTTCTCTGCATCCACCCTGCCCCACCATGAGGATTTCATCTCTCCTTGAATGTACTTTTCAAAGAATTAAAACTGATGTTTTAGCCAGGTGTGTTCCCAACACCCAGCAGGTTGAGGCATGAGGATCCTGAGAGTGCAAGGCCAGCCTGAACTACATAGTGAGATCCTGTCTCAAAAAAAGCAAAAGTTGGTCCATGGACGTGCACATCTGGCTTCTTCCTCTTTCTCCACCCTCCACCCCTCCCTGCCCTTTCCAACTTCTGGTCCCCTTCCTATTTGCAAAAGTTCTATTTCCATTTTTTCCAGTTATTTTATTTTCATCCCTTTCCCTCCCTTCTCTTTTCCTCTGTCTCTTGGTCCCTTTCCCATTTGACAAAGATCTCCCTACCTGCTCTTCTCTGTCACTTATTTTGCTCTTTACTTACATATTGGGTTTCTTGTGTAAAAGAAGCCATGTGATATTGAAGCTTGCTTGCCTGACTTACTTCACTTAGCATGGTGGCCTCACAGGCGCACCTGTGTTCCTACAGATGACCCGGGTTTATCCTTCTTCACAGCAGAGCAGCACCCCCTTGTGTGTAAATTCCACATTCTCAGTCCATTCATCTGATGATGGCCCTGTTGGCCATTCCAAGCTATTATGAGTCACACTGCTATAAACATCGGTCTGCAAGGATCACTGTAATGCAATGTCTTTAATTCTTCTTTTGATCTTTTTATTGCGTGGGCTGTCCTCCAAGACAGCCTACACCAGCTCTGCCCCTCCTTGGGAAAGGATTGGAACTCAGAGCAGCCCTGAGAAGTAACTGCCATGTGTGCCTTACCAAAAGTCACCTTGTGAAAGACAAGGGTGCCACAGCTGTGGTGGTTGCATCCAGGGCCCCAGCCCTCCAGATGTGCTCCTGGAGGTTCATGAGCTCGTTGACATGGACTTGCTCATCCATCAACAATAAAAGTGTAACTACTCTACCTCTTCTGTCAAAATAATGACCTCCTTCACTTGACCTGGAACCAAATGCAAGATGATAATGCAAGATAATAACTCCACAGCAAGATAATAACTTATTTGAAATGATTCCCTTTGAAATTGTCTTGTATTTTCCATCCTAACTATAATTTGGCTAATTGCTTAATAATTCTGTTTAAATGTCACCATTTCTGCAAATATCAATTCATTAAGACTACTTTTTCTGGCTGAAAATCCTTGTGCCTTCCTGGGTATCCTGAATTTCTTTCTCCCATTTGTTCCTTTGCCTGAGCAACATTCTAATGACATAAACAGCATCCTTTCAAAAAGACGATGAGCAGATCAAGGTGTTTCCCTGTGTTCCAGAGCCCAAGCAATGTAATCTCTGTCCTTGAAACAGTACCTGTGATTGGAGAGATGCAAGACTGCATCCTTAAACAGCCAGTTTCCCCTGCCAGACAAATGAAGCTCTGTCAGCCTTAACCCCTCCTAAGCATGGGGCAGGCTGCAGCAACACAGTGGGAGGCTGCTGAAGAGGAAAGGCCCAGAGCTGAGCTCTCAGCTCCTCCAGGAACCAGCAGCCCAACCAGCCCTCCTCAAGGGAATGCAGTCACATGTGAGAAAACCTTGCTCCAAGGAGTCTCCTGAGCACAGGACAATGTGGGCACAGATGCTCTCAGATAGTCACAAATTCCCGCTGCATGAGGCATTGCCCCTAGTTCCAAGCTGAGCCTGCGGCCATGTCTGTACAGGGGCAGATGTCTCTGTGCCACAGCAGCCTGTCCCCTCTTCCTGGCAAAAGGGACTTATCTGACTCTGGCATCTTCCTCTGCAGTGTTCTCACGTCTGCCAGCTGAAATCCTCCGATGTTGACCTCATTTTTCTTTTGAAACAAGGTTTCTGGCACCAAACATTAAATAATCGTGTTTCCTCATCCAAATGCTCATGTCCTGAAAAGAGCCAATGCAAATGTTCATGTCATTGAAAAGGAGGAGACTTGGGGATGCCTAGATCTTCCATCCAGAAAATTCCCATGGACCAATAGTGCCTTAAAAATGACTAGGAGTTGGGCATGGTAGCATAGCCTGTAATCCCAGGACCTTGGGAAACTGAGTCAGGAGGATCAAAAGTTTGTGCCTAGCCTGGGCAACTTAGTGGTTTACTGAAATAAAAATAAGAATAAAATAAATTAAATTAAATTAAAAATGTAACATAGGCTACAACCAAAAGGCAAAAGCAAGAAGAAGCTCAAGTGTGAAGTAGGAAGTGAGAGGCTATAGAATTATAATCAGAAAAGAATTATTGTACAATGGTGAGCAGGAACACCAAAACAACACCCAGGATTTGGAGGCAGATTTATTTACACGGACAGGCACTGATGGGGATCCACTCCGAGAATATCACAGAATATCAGGCCCTGGCCTCTCGTGGTGCAGGGCTTATGTGGGATAAGCAGGCAGGAAGTACAGAGGCAGAATAGCTTGTCACTTGGGAATTGGTTTATACAGCGTGCAACAGCAGAGTGACCCGCTGTGCATCACAGTGCCCTTTCAAGAGACAGGAACAACCAGAACTGGAACAGGAACTATTACCTGACAACTAAGAACCTGAAATATAATTGGTCGGGGTGGGGGTGGGGTGGGGGCATTTTCTATTACAGCTGAAGAAAAAGGAAGTGTCCAAGGGAGAAAAGGAGAAGACAACTCACTACCCAGGCATTTCTAGGTTTGTCTTTGAGAATCATGCAATGCCACATGAATTTGGAGGAAGCCCCCTCGCTAGAGGCCCAAGTACTTGTGCGAATGCATCACTCTATATAGGCAAAGGGGTGTTCACTTGGAGGGAAAGTAAAGAATGCAGCTGGGTGTGATGGTGCCCACTGCAGTCCCTGCACTCTGGGCAGCCAGTTTGAGCCCATCCTGGGGCAACTTAGTAGCTTAGCAAGACCTCGACTCAAAATAAAAACCAAAGCAGGGGAGGGTGGTAATGCAAAGATGCTGTATTCAATTCCCAGTATCACCAAAAAACTAAAAATTAAGAAGAGCTAACCAGGCCCTGGTACTGCCCCCAAGTGGCCCCCAAAGGACACGGATGCCCACATCATCCGGGGCTTTCCCTTGTGCATCTTTCTCGAGCCAAGCAACCTATTCTCTCCTGTTGAACCACAATAGCCTGTCATGTGAGGGCAGAGCTGAGCGAGTGGTTCCGGGAAAGAGTAGAGAAGGTTGTGTCCTCACAGGACTTGACAACCAGCATCCGGCCCGCCCATTCTCGTAAAGAGGAGACAGGCTGAGGTCCATCCCCAGGCCTCGCCTCCCACCACATGACCAGGCTGGGGTCCTGAACGGTGTGCAGGTGTACAATCAGGTCAAAAGCTCTTCTGAATTGCTTCGAGGTCATCCAGAACCTAGCGCAATCCCTTCCTGGAAAGATGTTGCACAAAACTGTTGCTCAGCTTGTGCATTTCCAACGAGGTCTTTTTCTCCCCTGACTGAACAGTTGAAGTTTTCTCTGGGTCCCTGTCTTTCTACATATTTGTATTCCTCTAGTCTGAGTGATAATACTTGAAGAAGCCAAAGGTAAAATAATAACAATAGAAGTAATCACATTATAATCGCGTGTGTTAATTCATAGGCTGCTCCCCACAGCCTCGGGAGGTAAGTGCTGGTAGACCTATTCTACAAGTGAGCAAATGGGGCACAGAAGGAGCCCCCACCCAGCAAGGGCAGATCCACCTGTGACCCAGCCAGCGGGACAGCTTCTGCCCTGAACCAGCCCATGTCTGGCCGCACCCTAGGAATGCACTGACAATGGTGTTTGTAACTTTGCATCCAAGTGTCAACTCTGACTTATCTTTAACCCTTCTTGTTTCTCCTTGCCACACTCTCAGAGGACGGAAATGCTTAAGGCAACCAAGGTAGTGTGAGACCACACCCTGTGGGTGCGCGTGGCTGCTGCTGGGCCGTCTGTGCGCTTCGCCCCCCCGCCCCGCATGCCCGCCCGCTCTCCCGCTCGCTTCTGCTCTCTGCATCTGGCGCTAGGGCCGCATGAACCGTCTCTTCACAGCCGTGGATCTTGTTCTTGTTCCTGATTTTGTATCTGTGCTGCTCTTACATGCTACCCCTGCACAGGATTGAGAGCCCAGGCATGTGCGGCTGTCGACCTGGCACCCCAAGAAGGTGCTGGGGCCGTGGGGTGCATTCAGTAACCTCAGTCTGACACCAGGCCCACCGTGCAGCAGCACTCTGAAGTGGGGGACCTACTTCCAAGCCTCTGGATCAGGACCCTGGGCTTCAGCCGGGTGCCTGGGCTGTGCCATGCTGGGGGGTGGGGGTGTGGCATAAGTGGCCTCTTGCTGTCTTTCTCCACGTGAGTGGACACCATGTGTGAAAGGCGTGCCGGTGAGCCACGGAGGGAGCCGGTGAGCTTGCTTACTTTCTCTCTGTTCATATCGTTACGGGGGACACACCCATATATGCGAGCAGACCCCGTATTATGAAGGAGAATGGATAATGGTTGTTAAGCCAGTTGTTGGCTAGATTGGTCTTCACCGTATAAACACACAGAATTCTACTTGGTGTTCCTTGATTCTATCCATACTGAGCGAATGTAATATGTGATAAAATAGATCTACAGGACAACTGACTCGGGGAGGAGGTTATCTGTGGCCGGTGTGCACCTGGAAGATTTAAAGTGCAGCCCTGGCCTGCCTGCAGCCCGCCCCCGCCTGGCCGGCTTCGGAAGTGCAGCTGCCCGGATTCTCAGCTTCTGCAGTTTTGAGTGTGTGTCTGATGGGAATCAGGGAGAAATTGTCCCCCCTGGTGGCTAGAGATTCCCTTCAGGAATGTAACCCTGAAGGGCCCCTCCTGAGTAGTGAGCGAGAGCTGCAGAGTCACTGGCTCAAAACGCGGGGGATTCCACAGCTGGGAAGGCCTCCACTCCAAACCCTTAATTTATAGACATAGTGGAGGCTCTAGAGAGAAAGTAACTTGCCCAAGCTGCGAGGCAGCCCAGAGTGAAACACAGAGCCCCTTCTATCAAAGCACCGGATGGGCGCTGTGGCCCTGCCCCTTTCCCTCCGGAAAGGAGAGAAGCCGTTAGGAAAGGGAAAGAGCCTACGTCCATCCATCCGAGGGAGGACACCCAGTCCTGCGCCTGGCACTGCCACTGATGTTGGGTGAGCAGGAGAAAGTTACGCGCCTCTGCGGACTGTGGGCTCCTCCGTTGCGAGCTGGGAAACAGCAGATTTCAAAAATGTACCAAGAACGGGCCGGCCAGGTAGCTCTGCGGTCTAAAGCACCTGCTTAGGCAAGCTCAGGCAACCGCATGGACCGCGGTTCAATCCCCGCAACACATGCTGCGCCAGCCCCATTCCCAGGGCAGGCTGATCCAGCCATAATATAAGTAAATTTTTTTTAAAAAAATGTACCGAGAAGGCCAAATTTTCTCATTAACCTCGAGCTGTTTTCAGTCTCCTCCGCCAGTGTTCACTTGGCACTGGGAGAGGACAGAACTAGTGACAGTCAGGCTGTGCTGTGGGGACAGCCTGGAGCAGCGAGAGCGGCAAAGGAGGAGGGGTAGGGGACTGAGGACACAAGCGAGAGGCAGCCTGACCCCTGGACACCGACCCATCCCACCATGGGATGCAGTCAGCTCCAGGTCTGGCCAACTTGAATGCATCGATTTCTATAGCTCAGGGTTCTCTGGCTTGTTTCTACTTTTCCCCTTCTTAAGAGACTTCTGATTAGAGCACTAAGCAAACAAGGTTGCATTTTATTCTTCTCAGTGAATTGCTAACCAAATTCACAAGGCAGTCAGAGAAGAATTTGAAAGCCTGCAAGGCAGGCTGAGAAACCTATGGGCTATGGCTTTCAGTGTAAGTTTGAGACACTCCCACTTATTTACATAAAATGGTAATGAATATGGATACTCCCCAGCTAGCATCATCATTTTCACAGAGCTTTCTCTATGTTAAATGTTTGATTTATGATGATTCTTTTTTGTTTTTTCTTTTTAATGTATTTAGTACAAGATCTACACAGATCAGACTCATAGTGATCCTCCTGTATTAGGCCTGCCAAGCGCTGGCATTACAGGCAGGCATCACCACACCCAGTCTCAATGGCAGTCTCAGTGCGCCCCAGGGACCCAGCCGGCACTGCACACTGGCAATTGAACCCCAGTTCCTGCGTCTGCCTAAACAGGCACTTTTATCTGCTGAGCTGTCTGGCCGGCCATGACAATTCTGTTGTAGTAAAGAATAATCGCTGGATTTAGCCTTGGGGCCCACTTATGCTTTTCCATATTCAGAATCAGTTTTAGCTCAAAGGGCAACTTTTCCAGAACCTCCCGTCTCTCCCAAAGGAGCCTTCCCTGGCTCAGACCTGATTCCAAGCTGGTTAGGAGGAGCAGGATGGGGAGCGTCAGGAAGCAGGACTCAGGAGGAACATCCTGGCATGGGGCCTTTCCTGTGTGCTTCTCAGGTAGCAATGCCACCGAACAAATATAGACCTTCAAGGATCCAGGGCCTCTGAGGTATTGTCAGGATAGAATTTTGGCAGAGAAGGGGCTTGAGGTGGCAAAGCTGGTGGGGAGTGGGCTGTGTGAAAGGACTCCTAACACTGACTTTGTGTAAGACTTCACTTAAAATTGAGAAAGACAGATTGAACGGATTGTCCAGAGGCAGCAGCCATTGGGGATAATGACAAGGAGCCTTGGGGCTCCTTCTGGCAACCTCCATTCACTGGTGCTTCTAGTCTTCCTCCGGGGCAAGTGTGGCCGTATTTGAGGAAAAAATGGCCACATGAGACCAGTCAGTCACCCCACAGTGTAGCTGGGCAGGCAGGTGGGGAATGAACACATCACCTTACTTCTGCCCATGCCAGCAACCCCTCCAAAGGAACCAATAAGCCACGGTTGGTGCAGGGGGTGACTGTCCTCGGGCTTCTCCCAAGTCCTGTCGGCTCCTGATTGCCTGAGCTAATTGTCGTCCTGCTGAGACCTCTAGTGACCAAACTGAAGACTGCATGTGTCTGAGGAAGCAGGAAGCCTTCTTAGGAGAACCATTCCTTAACCACAGCCAGGCACGGCCACGCTCTGTAGAGGCTTAGGCCTGAAATTCTTTCTAGGTTGAGGAAGGGGAGCAACTCTAGCCTGCAATCTCTGAAATACCCGCCAGGGACTTCAGGTCCTTGCAGTGTGAATGTGCCCAGCAGTCCTTTCAGAGAGGGTTTCTCCTTGGCTAGTCATGGTGACCAGGACTCAACTTGCTTTTGTGCTTCTGGTTATTGCTACTTGGTTCCAGTATCTACCAGAAGCCCTTGGTTTGGCCAACCCTTCATGCCTTTTCCTGGCATCAGGAAGAGCTCCTAAAACTCAGCGAGCAGAGCCTGGCCACAGACAGGCTCGCAGCATCCCACCTGAGCCACCTGAAGGCCCTGAGGCTGGGCCTCGCTCCTAGGGACAGGTGGCCCTGCATAGCGACCCAGGCCTCGCCTCCACAGAGAACCAACCCCCATGGCCACCTCCACACTCTGATCCAAGCTTCCCCACCACAGGAAGTAGGTTATCCCTGACTGACAGGAGCCTAAATTGGTTTAATTGTTCTAAATCAGCTCTCCAAATGTGGCCCCACACCAGTAATAGCAACACCCAGGAACTTGTCAAAAATGCAAATCTACGAGCTCCAGAGCAGATGCCCTGGGAGGGGATTCCAAAATCCGTGTTTAGTAAGCCTTACCACTGCTCTAAATGCTGATTCTCAAATAGCAGTACATAGATACAAGACTACAACTCCCTGCTTACTGAAAATGTGGCATCTGACCTTGCATCCATAGACAGGTTTGCTCGCAGTGGGGTGAGAAGACTGCTTTGTAATCACCATTCTAGGTGATTCTAATGGGGAGGGTCCTCTATTCTGACAAATCCTGCCTGAGCAGGAACAGGACCTCTTCACTAGCAGACTAGCAGCTCTCTTGGATTAAAGACAAACACTGTTCCCATATCTCACCAGTCATGCAAGAGGTCTCTGTATGTCAGATTCTCCAGCCTCTGGATGGGATTATACTAGTCCTTTGACAAATTAGTTTTTGTTGCCTCTACAAAGAAAATCTCAGTGGAGCCTTCATTATCATCCAAAAATGAAATATTTCTCCAGAAATATTTCCTGTTAGAGAGCAGGATGTCTCTAGGTGGGAGTTGCCTGAGTGCGAGAAACATTTCATTGCGAGTCTGTATCTTCAGACCATGAGTCATCTTAAGGCTGAGCCCATCACATAGGAGTGACCCTTTCTTCTGTCTCAGACACCTTGAGCCTCGGGGATACTTTCCTGGCTGGATCAAAGAGGAGCCACCAGGAAAAACTGGTTTCCAAAACATGAGGTCATAAGTACACTTGGTTTTTTCCGGCCATTGCAACTGGTCACTCTGCAAAATTAAGTTTGTATTCGTGAAGAGCTTTGAGAATGAAGAATTCAGGTCTCTTCCCTGCAGCCCAGGCCTGCTGGGAACTCCAGAAGAGATTGGCCATGGTTTCATTCCAACATATGACACCCTTACCCCACTCTCACAGCATCCCACCTGTGTTTCAGAGTGAGTGAAGGTGGCATCCCTGCTGGTAGGGAACCTAAACTCTCCTGAGGCACTAATTTGTTGGGAGGTGCCCCACGAGGACTTGCCTGCAGGATCTGTGGTACTGGCGCTCCTTGTCACCTGCTACCTACAGTGTCACCACCTGGCCAGGCACCAGCACTGCAATGAGATTTTCTGTTGGATGGGAACTTATAATGAAGAAAGTCCTTTTTTGAGTCACTCGAGTAGAGCAGGCAAAAAGCTGGCTCTCTTCTTTCTTTTTTTCCTTTCCCTTCCTCCCTTGCCTTCTTCCTTCTTTGCTTCCTGTCTTCTATCTCTCTGTCTCTTTCTGTGTGTGTCTCTCTGCCTCTATCACTGTCTCTATCTCTCTTCTCTCTCTCTCTGTCACTGTCTCTGTCTGTGTGTGTTTCTCTCTGTCATTGTCTCTGTCTCTCTCTCTCTCTCTGTCTCCTCTCCTCCTCCTCCTCCTCTTCTTTCTCCTCTTCTTCTTCTTCTTCCTCCTCCTCCTCCCTCTTCCTCTCTCTCTGTCTCTGTCTCTCTGTCTCTTTCTCTGTCTCTGTCTCTCTCTGTCTCTCTGTCTCTCTGTCTCTCTGTCTCCCCCACCTCCCGCCTGATCTATACCATGCTGAGCCACATGTATCCTACCAGCAGGGATGTCACCCTCACTCACTGTAAAATACAATCAAAGACAGTTCTCCCCTCACTCAAGCAGAGAGAGAGAGGAGAGAAAGGAGAAAAGCAAAAGCAGTGAAGAGAGAAACCCAAAGAGAAGCCAGAAATGCATGCTGTGAAACAC
>PVKN010037882.1:0-11163 GCA_004027915.1 Capromys pilorides
AAAAAAATATTAAAAGCAGTATACGCCATGATCAAATGATACTTATTCCAGGAATGGAAGATTGATTTCCTACACATATATCAAAAAAAGCAATTCAATACTCCCTAGCAAAGGACAATAAGTACGTGATGATCTTGATACACTATGAAAAGCACTTGACAAAATCCATTGTAAAAATGTTTTATCATTTTATGATAAAAGCACTTAATAAAACAGTGCTGGAAGGAAGCATCCTCAATCTGATAAAGGGCCTCTACAAAAAACCACAGCTAACATACTTAATGTTTAAAGACTATGTGCCTTCCCTGAAGATCAGAAAACAAACCAGAATGTCCCTGCTCACCATTCATACTTGACATTGAAGTGGAAGTGCTAACCAAAAAATTTAGGCAAAAAAGAATTTATCTAAGTAGGAAATAAAATGGTAAAAGCAAGCACCATTGGTAGATAACATAAGCTTATGTATAAGAAATTCTAAGAAATCTCCATAAAGCAGTTATTAAGACTAATGTGCAAGCTCAAAAAGGTTGCTGTGGTTTAAATCTAGAATATCTCCATAAACATCATACGTTTAAAAGTAGGGCTTTTGGAAGGTGATTGGATCATGGGGGCACTATACTCACCAGTGGGTTATTCTATTGGTGAGTTCTTGTCTGATGGCACTGTTGGAAGGTGGATCGCAGTTGGAAGGTGGATCTCAATTGGAAGGTGGATCCTAGTTGAAAGGTGGATCTATGTTGGGAGGTGGAGTCTGGGTAGAAGGGGCATATCCTTGGCAATTGCCCTCTGAGGTTTTCTCTCCATCTCCAGCTTCTTCCTGGCAGCCATGAAGTTAGGAGCTTTTCTCACCCATATCCTTCCACCAGGCTTTTTCTGCCTTGGAGCTGGCTGACTATGATCCGAAAACTAAAACCATTAATCATGTCCTTTAAACTGTGAGTGGCAGCTGTTTTTTTTCCAGAGATAGGAAAGCTGACTAATACAGAAAATGGGCATTGGAAACATAGAGATATTGCTGTGCTTTTAGCTGATCATGTCATTTAGAAGCCTATGAAATGGCTGTGGAAGAAGTTTGGAGAATTTTGGATACATGCCTTAGAGGAACCCTCGAATCTTGTGAACACAGTTTGATAAGTGATTCTAATTAGAGATCGGACAGAAGACTGCCAATAGGAATGCAGGTACTAAAGGTCAAGCTAAGGAGGTTTCAGTTGGGACCAACGACTCCACTGGTAATTGGATAAGTAGCCACCTGTATTACACTTCAGCAGAAAATTTTTCTTTACTTTTCGCATGCCTGCGGATTTGTGGAAAACTGATATTAACAATATTGAACTCATTAATCTGTTGGAGGAAATCTCAAGATAGTCAAAATTCAGGCATTGCCATAGATATCTCTGACTATTTCTTTTTTTGCTAGAATTATAGTGAGAAATGGGCACAAAAGGGACTGCATACAAGATTTAAAAACTTACATTTTGGCCCAGAAGAAACTATATGTAAAGTTGTGGCCAAAAGAAGTATAGTAATTGAAGAGATTAACATCATTACGAAGGAGCCAAATACATGTACAGGAACAAAAAGAGCATCACAGAATCCGTGATACCCAAGCAATTTCTGATTCAAAGAAGGAAAAATGTGTACCTTTCATTTGAGAAGACAGTTCCTAGGGTTCCTACTCAAGGAGCGCCTCCAAGAGAATTAGCTTTTCCAGATTCATTTTACCATGCTCAGAACTCCTGATACTCAGAAGCTACTGCTGCCATGGCCCAAGGGTGCCTAAGCTACTGCTTGAGCTATCAGCTGAGCTTGGTGTCACTGCATGAGGTTGATTTCCTGATTGACTGCCACGAAGAATGAAGATTTGTGGTATCGTGAAAGCTTCTACCTAGATTTCTAAGGAAGACAAGAAGCTAGCCAATGAGCCCCTGAGAGGCCAATGTATGAAGCTGTGAGAATAAAAACACAGGTGTAGTGGAGCCACCAGGAAATTGGGAATGCCAGGAATGTGGGTCATCTACTTGTAGGCAGCAAGTAGAGTCACTCCAAGAGAGAAACCATATGACCTGCAACAAGTAAGAACATAGAACCAGGGCTGCCTTAGCTCTTGGAGTTCACACCTGACCACCACCTATCCTGGGTTCTGGGCACAAATCTGGAGAATTTAGTGCCTGTTTTGCTGGGTTTAGATTTACTTTACTCTGATACTCTTTTACCCCTTTACTCCTCTCTTTCAGAGTAGAAACATTTAAACTATGCCATTACAAGTTGGAAGCATTTATGTCTTATTTTATAAGGGCTCACAAGAGTTTGTTTGGGTTTCAGAGGAGACATTGTATTTGAACTTTAAGCATTGTTGAAACTGTTAAGACTCTGACAACTCTTAGAGATGGACTACATGCAGGTTTCATAGTGGGATGAACAATATAATTTTAGAAGCCTAGGTGGATTTGTGTGATTTACATTTGAAATGTCTCCTAAAAGTCTCATGTGTTCAGAAGTTGCACTTTTAGAAGGTATCTCCATCATGGGTGCCTCATATGGATTCATGTATAAGTTCTTAGATACTTGGCATCAAGTTGGAATGGGTGTATAAATGCGGTCATGGAAATGACATGTATGTACATCCTTGTTCCTCCTTTCTTACTCTTCTCTGCTTCTTTAGTACCTTAATATGAGAAGCTTTTCTCTACCATACTCTTCCACCCTGCCATTTCTACCTTGAAGTTAGCTGACCATGGACTGAAATATCACAACCACGAGCCAGCATAGCCTTTTCCTCCTTTAGGTTTTGGTTGTTTGAATTCTGTCCCAATGGTGGAAAACCTAGTTCAAATATGTAGTATACAAGATCAACATGCAATACTAAATTATATTTTTAATGTACCAGCAGCAAACAATACTAAATGAAGCTTAAAAAGCAATTCCATTAATAATGGCATGTAAAATAATAAACACTTAAGTTTAAAATGAAAAAAAAATAGAAGATTTGAGAATCACACAATGTTATTGAAAGGACTTATAAACCTGAAGAAATGAAACAGTCAGTTTTCAAGGATTTCAGGAATTGACTTTTCCACTGTTATAAATACTAGTCTAGAGATTTATATCTCTACAAAATCTATATACTAAAACTTTAACATCTCAGATGAGGTGGGGTCATTGGGAGATGATTAAGTTATAAAAGTTGAGCTTTCATGGTTGGGATTAGTGCCCTTAAAAGAGGACCCCAGAGAGCTCGCTCACCCTTTCTCCAGGTGAAAACACAAAGAGATAATGGCAGCTTTGAACCAGAAAATGGACTCTCACTACTCACCAAATGTACCCACACCTTGGCCACTAACTTTCCAACATCCAGGACTAGAGGGAATAAATTTCTACTATGTATAAAACACTGAGTGTCTGGGTTTTTTTTGTTTGTTTTTTTAGCAATCTGACCAGATTGAGACAATAATAATACTTCTCAAGTTGTACTTCAGATTCAGTATAAGCCTTATCAAGATTACAGTGTGGGTTCTTCGTTTTGTTTTTCACAGAAAATCTCCACTTAATACCTACCGTCATGTTCAAAAACACTAGAACATAGGGCAAGACAAAAATCCTCTCCCCAGAATTTCTTCCCTCAAAGCCAAATAGTTTGTTAAGAGTATATGCAGACCAAAATTCTCAATAGATCTCTTGAAAATGTAGGCATCAAACAGAATTCCATTGTATTTTCTTTGATATTTAAAGCACAGAGTTATGATATCAGTGAAGTGTTAGTTACAAGATCACAGGAAACTACTTCATGTAAACCTAAAGGTAAGAACTTTGTCCATGATGGCACAATACTAAGTCATCTCTTCCCTCATTAGAAAGCAGAAACATGACAACACATGACTGTAATCCCAGCACTGTGGGAGGCAGAAGCAGATTTGATCCCAATTGGAGCAATTAACATATTGTGAGTCTCAGCTCAAGGAAAAGGGTATGACTCACACCTGTCATTACAGTCCCAGAGGGGAGAGAGGCCTGCAAGTAAGTAAAGCTGATTTGACCTTTAATTCTGTCACTCACTGTGTAGATTTTTAATCTCCAAAATGGAAAAATGGTATCTGTAGAGTGTGATGATTCAATTAAAGTATAATTTTCCCCACTGCTTCTCTGAGGAACAAAGTGGGCGATATGATCCTAATACTGTAATCAGATGCATTTAACAATTCAATATTAGCGCACCTTGTTATTTGTAAGATTGCTTTGGATATGGCTATGAAGATTAAAGGCAAATTTCTCTGCTATTTAAGTTTCTTCTTCATGTCTAAGAGAGGAGGAAGGAAGTGGGAAAGGAAAGGAGGAAAGGAAAAGAGGAAAGGAATGAAGAGGAAAACTCGCCATTCTGAGAGTCACATCCCTCTCTGGACTGCTCTCCACACTGCTATCCACACTGAACCCTTCTCCCAAATGCAATTTTATATTTGAATCTAGCAGAGAAGCCAGCGACACAAAGTAGTGGTGATACTTTCTACACACCTGTTTAACAATTTCACAAAGTTATACCGAGGATTAATCCAATGTTTTGATTATTCGAAACTCAATTTTCAGAATGTCTAAGTAATTATTGCATCCTGTTTTTCTCCAACCCTCAGTGAATTGTGATGTAATTAGTTTAGTTTGTCACATTATATTAATTAGTAGTAGGGAAAAAGTTATTTTTATTTGCATATTCAATTAATCAGAAACATCAAAGGCTCTGCTAGGAGCATTGTAAACTCTAAGAGTTTCTATCTTCTCCATGCAGTGATCAACATAAAGAAATTTAAAATTTTATATTTGATCTTCATTTCAGTGTTCTTATACTTTGTATCCTTTGAAACGGAAAACCTTATTTGGAAGGGAAATTTTTCCTTATTACCTGGAAAAATTATCCCAAGCAGGCAGCTCTCTCTTCTGCATAGCTGCAAGTGGCTACAACACATAAAATTTATTTATTTTCTAATTAACAGCCATACAGCTAGTCTCATGAAACTGTGAATAAATAGTCAATAAAAAGAAAAAGGTCCAACATCACCCAGCAAAGATAGTAATTAAAAACAGAAGAGACAAAAGCCAATTATAAATTACACTACACTTGAGGCTATAAAAAATCCTCTTTTTAATTAACTGAAAGAATGAGGTAAAGAAACTCAGCTTTTCTAAGTGATTACTGAAGTTGGGAAACAAATGTTAAATATTTGTCTGTGTGTCATTGATAATCTCAATACCACTCATCACCATATCAGCGTGAGCATGGGGGTTTTCTTGAACAAATTCCAAAAAGATTTTCACTGAAGTCTTTGTGAAGTTTACACCTCCTTACTATATTTCACCAGTTACAGCCACATCCAAAACCCATACTGTCAGAGTCAAGGTCTTCTCAAAGAACAAAGGCCTTTGTCCAAATTTCTTACATGAAAATCACAACAACAGCAAAATCCAATGTTGGGCTGGGGAGGCAGCTCAGTGAAATAAGTGCTTGCCTATCAAGCTCAAGGTCCTGAGTTTGATCTTTGGTACTACACACACACACACACACACACACACACACACACACAAAGTAAGACAGTAAGCCAAATCTGTATGCCTATTTCTCCTCTGGTAGAGAAAGCCATTCATTTTAGAAGTGGCTTCTGAGGGAGTCCACAATGCACTGTCTGTTTTAGTACCATTTAATTTCCTCTGAAATGACTTTTCACCTTGATCACTATCTTGACTGTTAGTCATTATATTTTCATAAGTATGGTGAAATCACTGATATGTTTCATGGATCACTAAGAACATCCTAGTGTAAGGCCAGGGAGCCAGCTCAGTGCACTAGGCAATGTAAAGCTAAGTAAAGCTCATGGGCCAGAGTTCGATCCTTGGCACCACATGCCAGGCTGGCCCCAGCCCCCAGGCACACTGAGCTGCCCATTGAGAGTGGGCATGGTGATGAATATGTATAATCCCAGCACTGGGAAGGCTGAAAATAGTGTCATTAGGAGTCTGAGCTGTATAGTGTACCAAAGACATTTAATTAAAAAAAAAAAAAGTCCTAGTGCTCATCTATGAAATCTGCATGTTGTGCTGATTTCCAAGCTCTATTTGATCTTGTCTTCTATCCATGGCTCCCTGTGAGGCAGAAGACTGGTTAGGACCATTGTCACAAGGTTGGGAAATTCTCTGTGATTCCTAAAAGATATGATTCAAGGTGGGAGGAAAGAAATGAACTGCCCTGCTGGGAAGATTCAGAAACATCATAGGGAATAAATCAAATTAGAAGGTCAAAGCAAAATTGGAGATGACTTTGTACCTCCCATCGTTATTTTCAACAATTCCTCTTCCCATAGGTTTAGTTGTTGTTGTTGTTGTTTGTTTGTTTTTTAATGTCTGTAGTACAGGGTCGACAGGATCTCAGTATACAGCTTGACTTTTAGTGATTCTCCTCTTTTCAGCTTCCCAAGCGTTGGGATTACAGGTGCACAACACCATGCTCACTCTCAATCCCAGTCTCAGCCTGCCCCGGGTGCGGGACCAGCACGGCACACTGGAGATTGAACAGCAGGCCCCTGAGTCTGCAGAAGCAGGTAATTTTAAACCACTGAGCTATCTGGCCGGTCCTTTTGTAGGAGTTCTTTTGTTTGAATGGTTTCTAATGATCTATATCTTTCCCCAAACTTATCTTTTCCTAATGCAAAGAAGAAAGAAGAAATATGGTCATTCAGCCTTTTAATTTTATTTTTAAAAATAACTTTAAAGAAGGAAGACGAAAACCAAGGTAGCAGTGTATGAAACTGACCAGGTGACTAGAAGGAAAGATGGAGACAAGGCATTGATTGGGAATTCAGTAGGACCACGCCCTCACACTGTGTTCTCACACTACCTGCCTGTCTCCATATGGCAGTGCCAACTGCTGTCTTTCCATTTTCTCAATCATGAGCAGTCAGGGAACAGGAAAACACAGATCAATGTCCAGTGAAAGAGGATTGAGATTACAGTGAAGTTCTATGCAAGGCCTCTAGATGGCACTCTTTCTTATCAGTAGTAAAAATGAACAGCTTTCCTTCCTAGAGCAATAACTAAAATTTATCCTGTTGTATTCTGATACAGTTGCCCCATGCCAGCTGATTAGAAATCAAGATGCCTACATAACACATCAGAGTTCACCAACAGCAGAATATGCTCTTGACTGAAAAAGAAGCTGCTTTTCACAAGGGTTCTTGAGCTCTTGCTGCACCCTGATTGCACTATGCACCCAAGGGTTTTGCCCTACAGCAATGATGAGGTTCAGCTGGGGACCAGAAGAGGGAATCAGTGCCTCCAGTCCCTCCACAGCTCCTCTTTAAATTCCTTCCCACTCACCAAGAGCTAAGTGGGAATAAGAGTCCTGGCAGCTGTGCTTAGAAAGAAAAGATTGGGCAAAGACACTGATGTTTCCCACCAATCCAGCGTTATTTGATGGGCTTAGGGATCTCAGAAACAATACTTACTCATCGTCCTATGACATGACGGATACTTCGGTGTTGCTGCTCGCCTTAAGGTTACAGCAGCACTCACCATCATCCTCCCCTGCACATAAAGTATTCCTGGCTGAACGGACAAAGTTCTGCAAGCTCCTTGGTGCCCCTTCCATTCACATAGAAAGCTCTTAGGAAACCAAGTATTCGGCTCCTTCTTTATATAGAAAACTTCAGTTTTGTTGACCAAAGCACAACTAAGAACCAAAGTAGATTGGGCAGTAGCAGGCTGAAAAGAGTTCTTGTGGTTGGTTTTGTGATTTCAGAGCTACTTAGATAACACGTATGTCCTCAAATTCTCATGAATTCATAGTTCTGTGATAACTAAGGATTTATGAGAGCAACAAAGGAAAATAAACATTCCAATTTAAATTTATTCTGTTTTTTATTACTTCTCTCTAACTTCCAGGACTTGACTGTGCATTCTATGCTCACCAAGGTTGAATTTACATATGTGTTTGTTGATCGATCACTAGGTGAATCAGAGGCTCCAACAGATACAATGCAGTAGACTTTTAAGACTTAAGAAAACTCACAGATAACCTCTCAGTAACCTTTTATCCTCAAAGTGAAGACCCTTGTGCTTTTTTGCCATTAAGAATTCTTATAAACTTTTATTCCTCACAGAGTTATTTTTCTATCAGCCTATCTCACTAAGATACAATGCAACTAAGGCCACAGGCGCTTTACATCAACACTTAGACACAGAATCTCTATTAAATAATTTAAATGGGTGACTAAGCTAACATGGAATATATTTTTCACAAAGCCAAAGATTTTATTTTAGCTGTTTATCTATGTTTCAAGTTTTGCTCTGAAGATTCTTCCTTTTGACACAGAAGCAAACAACAATAGCTGTGAGTTTACCCAGAAATGCTTTAAACCTGTCATTTTCCCCAATTTGGCTCAAATTGTACACTTTATAAAAGTCAAGCTGCACTGGGTGAATTCTTTAAACACCACCAAATGTAGTTTCCTCAGAAGAAAACTGCCAATTTTTCTCAGAAATGAGATTAAACTTCCAGATGGCCCTTTTCTGATGGGGTAAGTACTAAATGAATTCCTATGTCTTCATTAAACTCTCCAGTTTACCCTAGGCAGCCATCTTCGAAAGAAGAGTAGACAACCAAAATTCATCCAAATGAGCAGTTGAAGGTCAAAAAGGTAAACAGTTCACATTGGAATTGATGCATGGAAACTTGGACCCCCTCTGACTCCATGTATTTCCTGTCAGACAGAAGATCTATCTTTAGTAGGTATACTTCTCCAGCTTCCTAAGCAAATCCAAATGTCACTGGGAAAAGTACAGTCTTCAAGTTTTATTACTAATATTTGCATTTCTTTAAATGTCCAGGATGAGAGGATGAGTGTCAAGCAAGAAAGAGAAATGAGAGGTGTTAATTCATGTTTCCCAGTAGAGTGTTATGGAAATCTATGTGGTCCTGAGCAGTTATTCTGTGGAAGGAGGAAGAAACCATGTCAGACTCCCTTCTTCTTTCTTCTTTGGCCTGAGCAGAGTAGGCCCACAGTTTTAAGTGTTAATATTATTTACTCCTTCCAGGAAGGAGATGGAAAATTCTAGTGATATCAGTTAGTGGTTAGTGGAAAACCCATGGGCTTTTGTCTTAGGAACCCCTAATTCCCACTCATGAAGAAGAAAATCCAGTGAGAAAAAGATGACCAAGATTGAGTCTCTTTGGAAATGTGACCTAATTATCCCTGAAGAAGATTTTTGGTGGTTATTAGCAAACTACAAGTCCTGAATATTATTTATAACCTCATTTCAACCTCATTGTTTCTAAAACTGTTTGACTACACAATTTCATTTTTCTTTGTGCCTATTAATATCTTTCTGAACAGTTCTGGAAATTCTGCTTTTGTGGAGATCCTGAGAATTTTCTGGCTCCTCCTGATGCCTTGTAGCTACTGTATAGCTCAGAACAGAATATTTACAAATGTTTATTCCTAGTAGAAGTTATTTGCATGTCTCTTTTTCAAAACACGTGAGTCAAAAAAATGAAAGATTTTAGCTACTTATCACGTGAAACATCTTTTTATAAAGATCACACACATTCCAGAGAATTTCCTGTTGAGGAAATGAAAATAATTCCTCTTTCTTCTATTCCATCCATAGCACTACTGTTATTTCTAGATTCTTCTACCATCTAGACCCATTTTTCTGGGAAATTTTCCTGCTAAAGTTAAGTCTCCAGACATCTTTGACCAGGTGAATTGGTGAATTCATGAACTATTCATTTTAAAGCACAGCTTCCAGCCATATGAGCCACAGGATCTGACTCATGGAAGACTCATTTTTCACATGGGGCCAGGGTGTCAAGATGGTTCAAAGGCCACACAACTTGGGTCTTTCCCTTGAGCAGTGGTGAGGTGTTCTCACTCTAGGAAAATCCAAGGATACTGCTGACAGGACAGGAGGTGAGGCTAGCTGGTAATGCAAGCCAAGGGGAGCAGACATGAATGCATGTGAAGTTTCACTCAGTCACCCACTGCTCACCTCCTGCTCTTTGGCCCAGTTACAGTGTTTGGCCCAGTTTCTGTTCCAACAGGCTACAGACCAGCACCAGTATTTGGCCCAGGGATTGAGGGCCAATTTTAGAACACTTAAAATCCCTGCTTTGTATCATTGGCTCATAAGCATGAGTCTCCAAAATCCTGAGGTTAATTCAAGGCCGGAGGTTATAAAGTATCATATCTTTCTAGCTCCAACAACTAGTTGGGCACCTGAGGCATACAACTGGCTCATGAAATTTTATGAAATATGCACACAGCTAACAAAATTATATATTTATATATATAATTATATATATATATATAATTATATATATATATATATAGTAGTTGTTTAGATTTTGCAAAATCTAAACAGCTACAATGATTTAAAATTTCAAAGTATGCCAAAATGTTTCATTAAATAAATTCTTAATATCTAAATCTACTTTATTGTGATCATTGAGTTTTACAGCTAAGTGGAAAAGAGGAAAGAAAATGAAATGAGAGAAAGACTCAAAAAGGAAATTCAACAAATAAAAGAGTCAGAAAAATTTTGTGCTACTGGCCATCCCAGTTGGTAGGCTCCAGTCCTTTGTGTACTGCTGACCAAAAATGGAAGACAAAAGAAAAGGACTTGTGAGGAGATGAGCAGCCACCTCACCATGTATAGGTGTGCAAGGGTCCCTGAGGCAAAGAGGAAAGGGACTACAAGAAGACAACAGACAATGCCAGGCAAGGCTTGCTGTATCACTTCCAGCCCTCTCCTCTTGTGGCCAGAAATTCACTCATTCTGTAATTCCTCTGAGCTGAGGAGAGAGTGCTTGGTTGTTGGTCGGGCCCAAATACTCAGAGAAGGCGGAGGAGCAGTTTGTTTCTAAAGAAAACAAAGCAAATCTAACTTTTAGAAGTTTTCGTTGTTGTTGTTGTTGTTGTTTTTTGTTATGTTGGTTACAAGTAGACAGGAAAGGTAGAAAAGAAAAGGAAATTCATACAACAGTGTGGATAGAATTAGAAGTAGAAAGTTAAAAGTAAAGCAAAAGAATAGCTAGGATAGAGACAATTCTCTCAACTGTTTTGAAGTCTTAGTACAAAAATATACAATTCAGGCTGTCATTATTTCTTAGCATAGACTAACTGTAAA
>PVKN010037883.1:0-11164 GCA_004027915.1 Capromys pilorides
AATTTAAAAATAAATAAATAAATAAAATATGATCTTCCTGCCAAAAGATCCCAGTAGGTAGGTGCTGTGATGGAAAAACACCTAGTACAACTGATTCATTAGGATCAATTCTATCCAAATAAGCATTTTGCATAATTTGTTCAATCTGTAAAAGTTTCTTTTCTGCTACAGTACTTAAAGATTGGGGACTTTCTAAGGCAGGGTCCCCTTGTAATGTAAGAAATAACTTTTGCAGGGCATAGGTGGGAATTCCTAAGGAAAGTCTAAGCCAATTAATGTCTCCCAGCAATTTTTGAAAATCATTTAAAGTATGTAGGAGGCAATCTCACCATAATTGAACCCTTTGAGGCCAGACACAGGTTTGATCTAATTTATGACCTAAGTACTCAAAGGGTGGTGGTTCTTGTATTTTTTTCTTGGGCTATAATTAATCCATATTCTCTTAAAACTGACTCAGGCTTAGTAATAAGTTGTTTCAATTTATTTTTGTCAGAATGGGCAAACAGTAAATTGCTCATATAGTGTAAAATTCACACTTAAGGAAATAAATATCTTGACTTTTCTAGAGGTTAGTTCACATAAAATTGACAAAGTGTCAGACTACTTAACATATCTTGAGGCAAAACTTTCCACTGATACCTGGGAGTAGGCTTGTTATTATTTAAGGAGGGGATCAAAAAAGCATACTTTTCTCCATCTTGAGGCTGAAGGGGAATAGTATAAAAGCAATCTTTTAAATCAAAAATGGTTAAAAACCAATCCTTGGGAATTATACTAGGTTATGGTAGGCCAGGTTGTAAAGGACCCATTGGCTGAATAACAACATTATTTTTCTTAAATCTGTAATTAATCTCCATTTTTCTGACTTTTTTTTAATGACAAATACTGGGGAATTCCAGGGACTTGTTGAGCTTTCTATTTTGCCCTCATTTAATAATTCCTGTATTATTTTTTCAAGAGCCAAAAGCTTCTCTTTTGTCAAAGGCCATTGCTCCACCCAAATACGCTGTTCTGTTAACCACTTAAGGGGGAGGGCGAAGCTCAGAGCAATGGCCATTACTTTAAATTTGAATTTAAGGCATGGGTCTTTATCTCCTGGGAAATCACAGGAATCTATAAAGTAGCCCCCCACTGAGAAAGCAGATCTCATCCTCACAAGTTCATCACAATGTCTGCCACATAGGGTTGTAAATTTCCTCTCTGGCCATCTGGCCCAATGAAGACCAACATATTTTGACTTTGTTGAATATTAGTCATGGTTCCTATTCCTAAAAATGTGACAGAAACAGGCATCTTAGGCCACTGACAAGGCCACTCATTGGAGGATATAATAGAAACATCAGCTACAGTGTCTGCTAATGCTTTAAAAACCAGGCCTTGAATAGTTATAAATAACTGGGGTCTTTGTCCCAGAAGTGTCTGCCACCATACCAAAAAATCAGGTCTTCCAAATCCTCCTTTTCTTTTCCCTGGCATGCTGTTGCTTTTACATAAGGCAGCAATAGTAATTGAGCAATCCTCCGTTTGCTTACTATCTGAAAGAGTACAGAGGTAGACATCATCACAAGAATTTCTCCTTCATAATCACTATCTATGACTCCTAATTGTACAAAGACACCTTTGCTAGTAAAGCTACTTTTCCCAATAATCAAACCAACCGCATTTTTGGGTATGGGACCAAAAATATTAGTGCAAATTTTATATACTCCATAAGTGGGTTGTAAAAACTGATTTTCTATTGCTACAATGTCTAAGGCTGCGCTTCCTGGTGTGACATGAAAAAGATCTGAGACCCTTAGTTTTGGTTGATTATGGAGTTGTTTAAAGGAAACTGCTGATACGCCACATTGTCCAGTTTCCCTGCTTTTGTAAGGCTTGTCCATCTTTATCAAATTTGGACTGACATTCACTTGCCCAGTGTTTTCCCATTTTTCATTTTGGACACAGCCCTGGTAGCTTAGTTTTATCTTTACCCCTTTTCTTTTCCCTTTTCTTTTCCTTTTTACAATACCTTTTGATATGACCTACTTTGCCAAAATCTTTTGAAAGATTTTGTTTATATGAAGTTTGTTAAGCGGCAGCTCATAAATTAGCTTTATAAGGTTCAGAACCAATATCTGTGCAAGTTTTAATATAGTCCTCCAATGAAACACCTTGAGCCTTTAATGGGTGTATGACTTTTTGACATTCTGAGTTAGCATTTTCAAAAGATAAAGTTTGTAACAACATATCCCGAAGATCAAGTTGTCTGACTGTTTTATCAATTGCCTCCTTGAGTCGAGAGATAAAAACAATGAAGGGCTCATTTTGAGACTATATTACATTAGTAAAAGACTTTTGAGCTTCTTCCAGTTTTTTGACCTTCTCCCATGCTCTGAGACAATATAAATGCGTCTGAACAATGTCCATATCATCATACTGAATTTGAGCTGTTATACCAAACTATGCGCCTGAGCCAGTAAGCTGGTCCGCTGTCATAGCAACAGGCAGATTTTGACCTCTGTTTATCCTATCCTGGATTTCTGCCTCATCTTTCCACCAGGTATGGAATTGAAGATATTGTCCTGGTTCCAAAATAGTACGGCACAATACTTTCCAGTCATGAGGGATAAGCCTGTGTTCATCTACCAATCCTTGTAAGAGGCCAACAACGTAATTAGATTGCATTCCATATGACATAACAGCTTGCTCCAATTATTTGATGTTCTGCAATGCCAAAGGTCGATAATCCCGCTGTACATGACCATTTGGGTGTTGCCCATTTGGAGGGTGCTGTTGAACCACAACAGGGCAAAACTCCCAGTGGAGTTTTGTAAGCCCCTGGGTCTCCCTGGTTTCTTCCTTGTAATATAGCTTGAGTCTCTATGCCCCTAGGTCCAACAGCTGAGATAGGTTGCTTATGCTCATATGGAGGAGCAGAGGGATTAGTTGGGGGACAAGGCAGAGGCTGAGTTTTAGCAAGGATTGAAGGTAGACTTGAAACATCCAATCGCTTCATCAATCTAGATGTCAATTGTGTCAAATGTTCCACAAGGCAGGATAACTCCAAATTATCTGCCTCTTTCTCCAACTCATTCCCCTGAACATCTGAAAAGTCCTCTAAATCAGAGGAGAGAGGTTGAAGAGCCAGAAATGTTTTTTTTTTTTTTTTTAATTTTCCAATTCTTTGATTTAGATTCTTTACACAACAAGGACAAATTAAGAGATGTGGTACTGCTTTCATGTTCCATAGTGTCCTCATCAATTGAATCCCTTGTAACATTGCCTTCCTGAGTCTGAGGAATTGGCTGCAGACTCAATTCCTCAGAGCCAGACTGCAGGAGCTCCAAAGCCACAGAAATAAGGTTACACAAAGCTCACACGCTTAAAGGAATAGGTTCTCCTTGCTGATGTGCTCTGCGCAGAGCTTTCATAACCTGTTTCCAAACTATTAAGTTTAGGGCAGCTTTTCCTTTAGGCTGAAACCAACAACAATGCCTTTTTATCAGGAAAATAGTTCTTCAGAACTCTTTGGTTTCACCTTTACCCCTGCTCCTTTGAGTAATGTCTCCATAAGCTGGACATACTCTTTATCTATTGAAGCGGAGTTTCCCATTACTCTGAACTATTGCCAGTGGTCTCACCTGCCCTGGGCATACTTTTCTCACTCAGTCAGGCCTCTCTTAACCTACACCTGATTGTCTTCCATGCCCTGCACTGAGCACCACTTGTAGGTTGTGTGTCGGTGCCAAAAGAAACTATGAGAAGACTGGATGAAGGTAGCTCAGAGGATTCTCTGAAATCTGTCTCTCTCAAAGTGAGCCCAGAACCTCAGAAGCATGTTCATTTTATTTAAGTCATACAATGGAAGGATTACAGGGAGGAGAGGAGATAATAACCAATGTCTCAAGTAAGGTCAGAGATATCAATCAGGATAAGCTATTGCACCAATGTCTCAAGTAAGGGTGGAGACATCAGTCAGGAGAAGCTATTACCACCTTTTTAAATCCTAGTTTTCGGAAATCCCCAAGTAACCAATTACAACCCACCCTAAGCTTTGTTTATTGTTCTTCACTTCTTTAAGATGCTAGTTTCTTATCTTTACACTTTGCACTTGCCAAGCAGGCACTTGTGCTATGGAGCTATCTCCCCAGCCCCCAGCAGATGTTTTTGTTTTTGTTTTTTGTTTTGTTTTTGTTTGTTTGTTTGTTTTTTAACAGAATAAGAGCCTAAAGAGCCTGTATCATGAAGAGAACACACACAAAATAACACAGTCCACCTCTAGTAACTGAGGTGATGAGCTGCTTACTGCTCAGCTTAGCACACAAAGGTGGTGTCATCTGCACCCCAAGACATATTCATCAGAATGACTGTCTCCACAATTTCCCCAGAACAACCACTAATAAACACTGAAGAACTATGAAAGTCATATTACTGACCAAAAAGAGTAGTTTGCACTGTGGAAGATTTAGTCAATATGTGTTCTGGCAAAATGTTTGTCACTTCATTGAAATGCATAAGCCTGTAAATGATTTTAGAATGAAAACGCAGTCCATGTATATTTGTCTTGCTATAATTGAAGGGAGTAATGGTTTACAAACATCTGATCTGGAGGATGTCTTTGGACAATTTCTCTTTCTAAATTGACTTCCTTCTTGGCTTATAATCAAACTCTTTTACCCTGGAGACCATAGCCTGGAGGTTTCCTTGCCTGTACTCCTTGCTCTGTCAGACAAGAAGTTCCTAGTCATCTTCTGTGCTGTCATTTGATCTTCTCTGTTGGTCTTTAAAACATTTTTTTGTGTGTGAGATTAACAGGATTTTGCCTTTACTGTAAGGTTTGGAATAAATCTTCAATTATCCTTGAGCATACAGGAAATATTAATGTCTACAATAAAGTGAAGGAGATCAAACTTCTTTAAAGAAGGATGTTTATGTTCTTATATAATACTAAATGACTCCTAAACCAAGCTCTTCCTGCCTTTGAAAACTGCTATTTAAATCTCTGCTCTCACCAAACTGGTTTGTCTAAAATAGATTAAGCACAGTTTATGCTCTTCCACTTTTTTTATATCCTGCCTAAATTCCCAAATGTGTCTTCACTAGCCATTTTTACTCATTCTTTTACACACGTCTATGTCCCTTACCTCTGATACATGAGATTTACCTTTTCTTTTGAAAAGGCAATCTGATGCTCGTTCCAAGCCTTATCAAATTGCTAGGGTACCAAAAGTGATAGACAATTCTTGTACTTAAAGGTCTTGTGGTTCAATAGGAGGGATAAAGGCCACACTGTGTACTCAAAAGCAAATGTCTAGTAACAAAAATTGTGTCTCTTAATTTATCTGCTTTATTAGATTTCTTGTGATAAGTTTGAGAGGTACTTATTCCACAAATGAGAAATTGAGGCTCAGTGAAGTCTCTTTGTTAAAAGTTATACATCTAAATATTGACCAAGCTGGGATTTGAATTAAAGGGCACTCAACATCAAAGGCCTAAGCCTTTTATCGCCACAGCATATTGGTGCTGTGCCAGTATGAAAGGAACTACTATCCTTTAGTTTTAGTCACTTAGTGATAGTAAGCAAAAGGCACTGGCCCATCTTAAATAGCCTTAGAACAAATATCAGAAAGAAATTTGGGGTCTGGGAAGATAGCTCTGTGGGACAAGTGCCTGCCTGGCAAGTGCAAGGTCATGAGTTGGAACTCCAGTCCTACAGAAAAAGTAAGAAAGAAATAAAGGAAAGAAACAAGGAAAGAAAGAAAGAAAGAAAGAAAGAAAGAAAGAAAGAAAGAAAGAAAGAGAAATTGGACCATGGAAGTTATGCTCAAAAGCACAAATCATGGTGTAGTTTGTAGAGGTTAAACTCTGGACAGAGGAACACATCTTTATCAGTTAAGCGAATGAGCCTTAAACATGGTAATGACTCAGTCAAAACACTGACTTGACCGTTTCAGTTAACACAATTTTAGCTGGCTTATCTTGTGGTTTTGTATGTACCAAATATTTCCTGTTCTCATATTTTAAGCATAAACATAACATGTAACATGCTATCTTTTATAACTGACTTCTTTGATGTGAATGATTGATGATGAATAGCTGATATGGACATAATTTTTTGCAAAATTATAGAAAAAATGAGCTTAGAATGTAGGGTACCTTTAGTTTAGGGTACCTTTCCCAAAAATGCAGTCGCTTCTTGATGGTGGCTCCTCTTTAGTTGGCTGGGACCCTCACTCCCTTGGATTTTCCTTACATCACATTTGTCTATGTAAATTCATAACTACTGATCTCCAGGCAGTGTCCCCTCTGCCTACAGAGGTCCACACTTCAGAACCACTCTGTCTGCTCTAATTTTGTATGGAACTTACGTGGCCTGCTCAGTAAGAAGAAAGTGACTTTTCTTTGAGCTAACATAATTTACTCTGTAGTGTGAATAATAACCAGAACCAATGGATTTTTTTCCATGCACATTTGAAACCAAAGGGAAAAATCAGGGTGTGTGAGACAGTGTATCAGGCAAACTAGGAGAGACAATATGATCTGGATAGGAGAGGTAGGCTTGAGAGTAGTGGTGTTGTAGGCAGCTGAATTAGATAGAAATATTATAGGCAGTCAGACAGGGCCAGCCCTCAAGGAGACAAGATGGAAGACAAGGTGACTACAACTTTACAAGCGACAGACACCCCTGCTGTGGGCCAGATCTCAAGACAAAAGAAGAAACAAATGTAGCCACATACTTCCCTAGGAGCGCTCATCAGGGATTGATATTCTAAATAGGTATCAATCACCTTAAAAGAGCTTAAATGAGCCAGTAACCCAACCCCCAACAGGAAGAGACCCTGTTCCTATTCAAGCCTGCTTACTATGTGACTCCCTTCCTCATTCTGTATTGGCTTTAATCAATTTTACCTGAGCAATGGTGCTTGTAATCTCATTGGCTGACCATAGTTTTGTCCCACCTCATGCCTATGTAAGCAAGTTTCCATGGTTTCCACCTTAGACCTGCCCCACCGCATGGTTTTGCACTATAAAAGTCCCTGGAAGAGACAGTTTCTCCAGAGACACCCACTCGGGACCTCCCTCCTGCCCTTCTCTCAGACAGGAGCTTTCTTTCTCTAAATAAATATGCTCTGTTCATTAGCTCCGTTTGTTCCTGAAATTCATTCTTTGAGTTTAGAGAACATGAACTCCTCCCAGGTATTTTTCAGGTTGGGAGATCAGTTTTCCCTATATCATTTGGAGGTTCCCTACTGGAGGTCATCCACCCAGATCAGTTCATTTCTTCCTGTATCAGTGGGATGGCCCCTGTGTCTTAAAGAAGAGAGGAGGTAGAACTACTGATGTGATTTTGCCAGTGGTAAGAGTTTGGAGAAGGTAAAAGGAAGATAGATTTGGAGATCTGAAAACTGCATCAGTGATGGAATCATTTTTAAATGCAAATTATTATAATCAGCAGTTCCCTGTTAGCACACTTTGAAATAAAGATAATCAGGGGTCTCTTTGTTATTGTTTTTTCAAAATGAAATTGCTAAAACAACATCAGCAACCACAAATCTTGTGTTCCAGGTAGCTTTTGTTTTTAAGAAAACACCTGAGAAGTAGACAAGGATTCTCACCACAGATAAACAAACAGTCCCATAGCCTATGGCTCAGCACAATCCCCTCTAGCAGCTAAGATCTTTTGTGCTAAGAATTTATCTTAACTACCCACCAGCCAAGTCAATTTCTTTGAATATCAATTTTTATCCTACACCTTCCAATTAGTTGGGACTTGTGCATTAAGACCTTTTTTCACATTCCTCAAAGTGGTAAGGGCAGAGTCTGGTGCCTGCTTTGGAAGTCAATGAGGCGCAGACGCTAGCTCAGTTTTACAGCAGTGACTTCAGATAACACTGGAAAATGCTTCCTCACAGTTTGCTGGAAGCCAATAAATAACTGAGCCATCACTGTTAGTTCAAGAAAGGCATCAATTTTAATTTGTCTGTTCAAACTCTGCCTCTCCATTTGAAGCCTCTTGAAAGTTTAAATCTTAACAGCATTAAAAAAAAGAAACTCTCCTCTCTCACACACTGTGGCCCCAAAACCCTCAGGAGACATTTTATCTTTCTAAGCTGCATATTCTATAATATACATTATCTTCAGTAACACATCATCTTCTTAGTGCTACATAAATTTGGAAGCCCCAGCTCTCTGGAAACTTTGACAGGAAGTCACTCAATGGGTCTCTCATGATGACTCCAACTCCTGGAAGTATTCTGAAATTTTCTGTCAGTAGGGATCACTTACATTCTAATAATAAAGGCTTCGTTTTATGCTATGATGTCAATACAAAGTAATATACAGCTCAATTGTATTCTTCTGACCAAGAGTCACTCATCTGATGACTTGCTACAGGCAAGAACAAATTGCTTTGCAATGAAAGCCATTGTTGTAGGCAGCTAAGTTAGATAGAAATATTATAGGCAGTTAGACAGAGCTAGACCCTTAAGGAGCCAGCATGGAAAACAAGATGACTTTACAACTTTGGGAGAAACAGGTATCCCTGCTGAGGCCAGATCTCAAGAATAAAGAGTAAACAAATGCAGCCACATACCTCCCTAGGGCTCAGGGATTGATATTCTAAATAGGTGATAATCACCCTGAAGCCATAAAAGAGTTACTGACCCAACCCCCTATAGGAAAAGCCCCTGTTTTATATTCATGCCCACTTACAAAGTGACTCCCCTCCCCATTTGGGTCTAGATTTAATCAATTTTACTTGACCAGTAGTGTGTGCTCTTACTGGTTGATCAGTTTTATCCCACATCAGGCCCACCTAGCGAATTCCTGTTTTCCACCTTAGACCTACCTCACCTCATGGTTTTGCGCTATAAAAATTCCCAAAGAAGATTCATTGGCAATCCACTCAGATCCCCATTCTGTCCCTCTCTCAGACAGAAGCTTTCTTTCCCCAAATAAGTATATTCTATTCTTAACTTCTAATGTTTCTAAAAGTCATTCTTCAGTTTTAGAGAACACAAACTTGGCCCGAGTATCTTTCAGGTTGGGAGTTTCATTCTTCTGTATCATCATGATTGTTATGTCCTTTCTTAAGAACACCAGAATCTCCACAATACATTAAAATGATTGCACTGATTTGAGTTAATGGACAGAAACTTTAGTTTCAACATTTGCAACTTTCTTTTTTGTTTTCTTACTGTTATGTTGAAATTTCTATACAGAGGAATAGGGCTATTAGGAGCCAAACACTTTACGTCATTGCTTTAAAAGTAAAAAATTACTCTGTAACTGTATGATGATCTATTATATTCTATCCCATATGGCTAGGGGATGAGTATGGCATCAATTAAGATGATTTTGCATCTATGCTATGCTAAGGATTCTGTGAATTGCTCTATATCCATTGGGACTTGTGCCACTTGTGCTGTGTCCTTTCAACACTAGTTTTTTTTTTTGCAGGACCAGGGTTCAAACACATGACCTTGCACTTGCCAGGCAGGCACTTGTGCCACAGAGCTATCTCCCCACCTAACATGTGCTTGGACCTCAGATGCATAACTGGACCCTCTTAAGAGGCTCAAATCACTAGAAAATTAGCAGAATTTTCTTCTGTTTGTAGGGATTTGACTTTTAGTTTATAAAAACCTAGAAAACTTTTAGAATTTTAGAACTTCCTAAAATTTGTTTTACTATTAATTGCCAAATGGTGCTAAAATGCATTCTGCATGTTTCTGTAAGTTTATTTTGAGCTCTTCATTTTTAAATTTAGCACTTTCCTATACTGAAATACAATGTCACGTTAGCCAGATTTGCAGATATGATATTTCAATTGAAGTGGATCAGTTCCCTTTTGTGTATGTGTTGATCTCTCTGCCAGTAGATGGATACAGGTATAACTATTGCTGTAGGCAGCTGAGCTACATAGAAATATAGCTAGTCAGACAGCCAGAGGCCCTCAAGAGCCAGTAGGGAAGACAAGATACTTTGAAACTAGGAGAGACAGACACTCCCACATCTCAAGACAAAAGATCAAACAAATGCATACCTCCTTAAGGATAAACATCAGGACTGATATTCTGAATGGGTCCCTCTCACCTTGAGAAACGCCAGGGAGAGTCACAAACCCAACCCCTTCCAGGAAAAGCCCCTGTTCTGCATTCATGCAAGCTTGCTCCTTGACTCACTTCCCTATTTGACCCTGGATCTAATCAATTTTATCTGAGCAATTGTGCTTGTGATTTTACTGTTTGACCATAATTTTGGCCCACTTCATGCCCACCTAACAAGTTCCCTTGTATTCCACCTTAGACCTACCCCACCTCATGGTTTTGTTTATAAAAATCCCTAGAAAGGCAGATTTCTTGGCAACCTATTAAGGTCCTCCTTCTGTCACTCTCTCAGACCACAGGTTTCTTTCCCTTAGTAAATATTTTGTTTGCTTAACCTCCATTGTTTCTAAAATTCAACCTTTGGTTTGAGAGAACAGGAATTTGTCCCAATCATCTTTCAGATTTGGAGTTTCTTTCCCCTATATCTCTCAGATGTGGATCATGTCTGCAGCAAAATTCATCATTCTGTTTGCACATGTCCATTAGCAAATGCTTCTCCCATAGATCATTTTTCTTGCCTTCTGGAGAGACTGCTCGGCCACATCTCTTGAGCTTGGAGTGACCACAGCACTCCATTGAAGATGAACAAAAGTGAAGTGCTCCATCTGTGGAGTACTATGAAGGAATAACTACCTTTCCCCCCTTTCTTTGCTTAACTGATGCAGAGGACATGGATAGGTCAGGGTGATGCAGGAAGAAAAAAAGTGTTCTGGGGTGGATGACCTCCAACAGGGAACCTCCAAATGATACAGGGAAAACTGATCCCTAACCCTAAAAGTACCTGGGGGAAGTTCGTGTTCTCTAACACCAAAGAATGAATTTTAGGAACAAACAGAGGTAAGGAGCAGAACATATTTATTGAGGGAAAGAAAGCCCCTATCCAAGAGAGAGACAGGAGGGGGGTCCCGAGTGGTTGTACCCGGGGAAGCTGTCTCTTCCAGGGACTTTTATAGAGGAGAAGACATGGGAACTAGCTTAGGTGGGCATGAGGTGGGACAAAGACTATGGTCAACCAATGAGATTACAAGCTCCATTGCTCAGGTAAAATAGCACAAAGCAAGTAGGCAAGAACA
>PVKN010037884.1:0-11183 GCA_004027915.1 Capromys pilorides
TTTTTGAGATAGGGTCTTGAAGTTCAGGCCCACCTTGAACTCAGTGATCTCAGATACATTTTAATTCTTTCTTAGGCCCCTTTCCTCAATGCTTTATGTCTTTCAGTGGTAATTAGTAACGCCCACACTTCTGCCAAAGCATCTAAATTTCTAAGGAAGTTGAAATTGAGACAACAAAGATCTTTTTGGCTCAATATTTATAATCTAAGCATTCTGAGGCTAGAGGCTGGCACAAGCATTTTGGATTTTATTTCAAAATAACAAAATAAGGGGCCGGAGAGATAGTTCAGGGGCACAAGGGCCTGCCTGGCAAGTGCAAGGTCCTGAGTTCTATCCCTGGTTCTGCAAAAAAACAAAACAAAACAAAACAAACAAAAAAAAAAAAACGCAGAACAAAATAAAAAGGCTGAGGTGTAACTCAGAGTAAAAGGTCCTGGGTTTAGTCCCCAGTATTACAAACACAAATATCCACAACCAACAAAATTTAAAAAAGGCCTTTCCCCACTACTGGAGTATGGAGAAGGAGGATAAGAAATTAACACTCAGTATATGTTGTATCCAAGAACTACCAATTTTGTTTCTTTTCGAGACAGGCTCTCCTTATGCAGTTCAGGCTGGTCTCCAACTCACAATGATCCTCCTGCTTCCTGCCTCAGTCTCCTGAGTGTTGCGATCGCAGGGGAATTACTGTGTCTTGAAGACAGAGGTATGAAACTCTGGGCTCAATCTTCAGGGGTGCAAAACAAAACAGAAGTTAATGAATACCAAAAAAAAGTTTGCACTTTTTTTTTTTTCTTTTTGGTGCTGGGGCTCAAATGCAGAAGTTCTATATCACTAAGCAACTCTGTCCTTTATTTATTTATTTATTTTTTTGCAGGACCAGGGTTCAAACCCACGACTTTGCACTTGCCAGGCAGGCACTTGTGCCACGGAGCTATCTCCCCAGCCCCAACTCTGTCCTTTTGAGTTGCTTCTAATTTATTCGTTGAGACAGGTCACAATATATAGTTTATTTATTTATTGCAGTACCAGGGATTGAACTCAGGACCTTGCACTAGCCAGACAAGCACTTATTCCACTGAGCTATCTCCCTGGCCCTCACAATATATAGTTTAGGCTGACGTTCAAGTCACTATGTAGCCCAAGTTGGCCTTAAATTTTAGAGGATCCTCCTGCTTCAGCCTCCCAAGTGCTGAGATTATGAGGTGTATACTACCAGCCCAGGTTTCAAAGCCCCCGCCCCCTTATTTTATTCAAGCAAAACAACCGGCTTACGACGGGGTGGACCTGGGCACCTGGCTAACGCTAGGACCGCTGCCCAGACTACGAGTCAGATGTTCTAATTTCGTGGTTAAGACACAGAAGTTGCTCATGAAATCCAGACAGGGTGAGGCTACAGTTTTTATCGCAGTTGTTTTATCTGCCTATTATCTCATAAAGCACCTCAACTTGTCCCCTTAGGGGAGCCCTCTGTCGGGTCTGATATTGCACAAATAATAAAACTATTTATGGAGACAAGCACCGTGCTATAAATTTTATTGTTCTGAGCTATACATCTCCAGCCCCGGCCCCAACTTTTAGAATTTGAGACAGGGACTCCATAGGAAGTCAATGAAGTGTCCAGTCTGAGCTGGAACTTTTTTTTTTTTTTGCTGGACCAGGGTTCAAACTCACAACCTTGCACTTGCCAGGCAGGCACTTGAGCCACGGAGCTATCTCCCGGGCCCCAGGGCTGGAACTTTTTTTTTTTTTAATTTTATTTATTTATTTGTTTGCTTGTTGTGTTTGTTTGTTTCTTTATTTATTTATTTTGTGGCTGGCTCAGCCTGCCCTGGTGGTGGCGCTGGCGCAGCATGTGGTGCTGGGGATCGAACCGCAGTCCCTGCAGTTGCCTGAGCCTTCCTAAGCAGGCGCTTTAGACCACTGAACCATCTCGCCGGCCCCCAGGGCTGGAACTTTTGATCGTCCTGCCTCGGCCTCCCTGGTGCTGGGACCACATGCATGTCCCAACCTCAATGCCTGCCTTGAGAAGTATTTCTAAAATAAATCCAGTTTCCATCTGAATTACCTTAGGCCTAGCCCAAACTTCCTCCCAATCCCATGGTTTCCAGGATCCCAAAGAGTCCAGTTTCAGATCTTGATTTACAAACTTTAAAAAAAAAAATTATTTATTTATTTGTAGCTGGCTCAGCCTGCCCTGGGGATGGGGCTGGCGCAGCATGTGGTGCTGGGGATAGAACTGCGGTCCCTGCAGTGCCTAAGCAGGCGCTTTAGAGCGCTGAGCTATCTCTGTGGCCCACTGATTTACAAACTTTGATGACTCCCTTTTAAATTTCTTTGTCGCTGAAGCTAGTTACTGCATAATCTGCTTTGTTTCGTGAGACAGGGAAGTCGGCTGGGTTTTGTACACTCTTCCTCGTACAGGGCTGCAGTGCTCATGTCGGGCCTCTTTCAGGCCACCCCTGCACGGCAGCGACTAAGAAACAGTCTTCATTCTCCGAAGTTGTAATGTACCCCGCGGTCCGGCCCCCCAACACCGCCCACTCCACCTACACAGCGCAGGCGACGCCGGTACCCACCGTGACCACACGGTCCGCGGACTCCGGGGGGAGCAGCCGCAGGGCGCGCAGCAGAACCCACGGCGGTCCGGGTCGCGAGGGAGCACACAACCGGGCACGGGCAGGCGCCGACGTGGTGGGAGCCCCGTAACCCCACAAACAGAAGGCCGAGGCAGGAAGATCACGAGGGTGAGCCCGGCGCGGGCGATCTACTTAGTGAGTTAGCCAGACCTTATCTCAAAAAAACAAAGAGCTGCGGCTGCGGGTGCGCGCGAGGGCCCGGTGCGTCCCCCACGCACCGCGCCGCACGCCCCCAAGGCTCTGAACGCGCAGGCGGGAGCCTCCGGCTTCCGCGGCGTCCACCTCGCTCCGGCAGGGGACTCGGCCGCAGTCGCCGGAGGACTCAGCAGAGAACCCGCGGTCGCAAACAAGTGCGCTCCGCCCTCGGGACGTCAGCAGCCCGAATCCGCTCTTGCACGGGGCGCGTTGCGGGAACCCCAGCGCCACAAAAGGCGTACTCTAAGCCTTGCAGCAAAAAGAGGGGCAGAAGCCGCCGCCCCCCCGAGACCCCACCCCGCTCCCTACCACCCCCACGCGCGCCAAAGCTGAGGCGCCGCCCCTCCCCCACGGCCAAGCTGACTCGAGCCCCCGCACCTCCCCCGCCCCGGCGGACTCACGTCCACAAGGCCCCGCCCCCGCATCCCCGGCTGCCATAGAGCTTCATGGGGCTTCGAGTCCGGTGGCCATTTTCGTGCGCCGTGGTATTGGGCTCTGGACTACAACTCCCAGAAGAGCCCGCGACGCCAGGCCAAGCCCCCACGACGGAGAATAAGAGCCCTGGACTACATTTCCCGATAGCGCTCCCGGTGCTCCCGCCCTCCCTCCCGAGACACGAGCCGAACTGGGCGTCAGGTCGGGGAGCCGGTCGGGTTCCCGCTCGCTGCCGCCGCCGCCGCCTCCCGCAGAGCCTCTCCCGCCTCTTCGCCGTGCCGGCCGAGAAAGCTGCATAGCTCACTCTGCTCGGCTGAGGAGCCACTGGTCCCGGAGCACCGAGCGCCACACGCGACAAACCGAGTCCCTCGTCACCTCCAGCCGAGGCGACCCCTCCCGGGTCCGCCCTCGCCCCGCGCGGCCGCCGGAGCCCCGGGTCCAAGGCGCCCCTCGCCCACAGCTCGGCCCCTGCACTCCGGCAGCCTTCGTCCTCTAGTCAGAACATGGACTCCGACTCCTGCGCTGCCGCTTTTCACCCGGAGGTGAGTCCGAGCTGTGCCCGGTCGCTCTGGCCTCCGCGCTCGACCCCCGCGTCCGCCCGGGGCGGCTGACCCCTCCCCCCGCTCCACCTCGCCGCTCCCTGGGCCCAGTCCGCGCTCGGACCGCGCCGGGACCCCTATGGGCTCGCCCGGACTCCCGCGACCTCTTTCCCTTCCCCTGGGGCGCCGCGCCCACCCGTGCCGCGGACGCCCCTCTCTCGTCGCCGTCTCCCTGAGACCTGGCTGCGCCCCCAGCCCTTGTGGCCGGCTGCCGTCTTCTGCTTGGCCCCGGCCCTGGGATCGGCCCGCCGCCGCCCTTTCCCCTCCTCGCTTGAGGTCCGTCCGCCCCTCTGGGCTTTGGTCACTCGGACCCACTAGTCGCCGGCTCGGCCCCGCCACCCTCACTTCGGCTCTGGCCCGTGCCGCGCCCCGCCCCCCCCTCCCAGCTCCGCGCGCGCCCCCGACGGGCCCCCGCCCCCTCCGCCTCGGGGGGGCCTTGTCCTTGGGGGTCCCCCAGCCCCCGCCAGCGCGCCCCCGGAACCCCCGCCTCCCACCCCCCGGCTGTGCTTGCTCCGCCCCCGCTCTCTCCCTCCTTCCGGGGATCGGCTTCGGTCCTCGGCCCCCCCGTCCCGCGTCCCCCGGCCTCCAGGGTCGGGGTGCGGGTCCAGCAGCGCGGGCGGGCGGGTGGGGGAGGGGAAAGGGGACCGTGGCCGCGCCGGGCCCCTTTGGGGCTCGCTGGCGCTCGCGGGGGGTTGGTGCGGCCGCCTTAGCCCCGGGACCCCGAGATCCTGCTGGCGTCCCGCAGCCCCCACCCTGCGGTGGGCCTCGCACCTTCCGGGGCCGGCCGGGCGCGGCGCGGGGCGGACGAGCGGAGGCTGCGGCCATCTGCCTCCCCGGGGCGGTCCCCATCCGCCCGGGCGCCGCCTCGCCTCGCCTTCGCGTCCCGGGCGCGGAGCAGTTGTGCTCGATCCTGGAGAAGTTAAAAGTTGTCCACGAGTTGAGGGCGGGCGCGGCCCTCGCGTCCGCACGGGAAGCGCCGCTGCCCCCTCCTCGTGCGGGAAGGTGGCTGGTCGCGAGCAAGTTGAGGGTGTTTTACAAAAATGTGGCGTTTTCGAAGGAAAATTCGGGGGCGACTGCCCGCGCCTCGCTACTCTCCCCGCCCCTCTACCGAGGGACCGCCCCAGAGTCCGTCGTACCCCATTCCCTGGCCGGCCAGCGGGGGAGCTCCGGTGAAGGCGGGAGGGCCGTGATGAGTTTAGGCGCGGCTGTCCCGCAGCCCCTTGGAGCCATGGAGGCTGCCTACCAGGGCTAAAATCCCATTCCTTGCGGCTGTTCCCACTTCGAGGGGGCAGGGTTGAGGGACTTCCTAGTTGGATCGTCTCGCATGCGTCTGAAATGTGCAGCCACGGGGCGGTGGCAAATTCCCTAGTTCATTCCGAGTCTGGCACCCTGATTCTCTCGAGTGGAGGGGCCCCCTGAGCCACAGGCTGGGTTCTCGCCGCCCCTGGCTGGGCAGCAGTCAGATCTGGAGAGCTAGGAATGACGAAAGCTTGATTTTTGAAGTGACTTAAAGTACTTGAGTTACAGATTCAGCTGAATGTAGTTTCCCAGTGGAAAATCTGGCAAAAAAAAAGTTAGCCCTGATAGGCGTGCTGGGATCAGTAGATAAGGTCAGAAAATGCCACATGAGCTTCAACAGGTAGACTTTTGTGCAGGCGTTTTATCTCCTCGCCGGTTTCCCAGTGTTCTTGGCACAAAATCCTAGTCCTCCCCTTGCAGCTTTATAAAAAGCGTTATTTTTTGACCTGAACGGAGCTTATCTTGTTCTGGGGCTGTAAATCCAGCAGGCGGGGCTTTGAGTGGCTGACGGTGAAGAAGCTCGGCTCCTCGCAGCCGCCGATTGCTGGTCCTGGAGCGAGCCCCCCCTCACACACTCCCTTCTCCCCGACACAGGAGTACTCCCCCGGCTACAAGAGGCGCAGGACTGTGGAGGATTTCAACAAGTTCTGCACCTTTGTCCTGGCCTATGCTGGCTACATTCCGTACCCGAAGGAGGTAATGCTCGGCCGGCCGGTGTGCAGGGCAGGCGGGTGGGCACTGGGTGAGGGCACAGGCTGTACTCTGGCAGGAACCTAGCTCCTGGGGTGCTGAGGGCAGCTGAGGCTCTGATAGGAACTATGCTGCCACTGAGCTATCTCCCCAGCCTACCAAATAGCTCCTTTCTTATTTGCAACTTAAAGATGAGCACCTCTGGGAAGGCGGGAACTACCCTGCCCCAGGACTGGACTCCTCACCGTGACTCTCCGGCCCTGTGGTTTAGAGCACCTCATCACTGAGCCTTCAGGGAGTTTTGCTCTACACCACGTGTGAGTGGAGGGGCGAGGTTTTTTTTTTTCCCCCTCCTTGAGACGTGTTTGGGAGTGTGGGTCAGAGCGCCTGTGGGGCTCAGACGTCAGAGGCCTTGTTCCTCTCATGCTAAGCTGCAGATAAACAAATCCAGTACATTTAGAAAGCAAAGCCATGGCACTGGTTTGTTCTTTCCCTCGCCGGGTAGGTAGGCGATGCCTGCTTTGCGTGTGCAGAATGCTGCTGTTTGTGCAAATGTGCTTGACCAACCAAAGAGCCAGAGTTCAGCTTGCTGCTTGGGCAGTAATAAATAACCTTCTTTGGTCTTGAAATGTGGGATAGTTATAGGATTTTTTTTTTTTAAATATGAATTTCTCAATTTTTTTTTTAACCAGGACTCGAGCTTGGGGACCTTGCACTTGCCAGAAAGGCACTTGTGCTCTGAGCTGTCTCCCTGGCCTTGTTTTGTTTTGTCCTTGAGACAGGGTCTCTCTTTGCAGTTCAGGCTGGCCTTCAGCTCACTTGTTAGGCCAGACTGGGCTTGAGTTGCAGTGATCCTCCTGCCTTCCTCCTGAGTGTGGGATTACAGGCGTGCACCACCACGCCCAGCTACCTTTTTTTGGGAGGGGGGAGGGTTGTTTATTTGAGGCACGGTCTTGCAACTTGCAGCAGTTCTCCTGCCTCAGCCTCTGGCGTGCTAGGATGGCAGGCAGGCACCACCATGCCCAGCTGGGATGTATTTTTTGCATGTGGAGGCTGGGACGACAGCCCGGTGCTTCTTCCGGTATGTTAGGAGTGAGTCCTGCTGTGCCGCAACCCCAGCCCCTTTCCTAGGAGGTTGACTGAGGCGCAGCTGGGCCCTGGGTTCCTCTGCTCCTGTGCTCCCTTCAGCCACTTAGTGTGGTTCAGGGCTGTGCCGCATTGCATGTCAGACTCTGGTCCTGGGGAGGTAGGTCAGGGAAGCTCCGTTGGGAGCTGGCTGTTGTCACTGGACCTGGCCTGAGTAACTTGAGCCTGTCCCCACACCCCTGGCCTTTTCAGGAGCTTCCTCTGAGGAGCAGCCCCAGCCCTGCCAACAGCACCGCGGGCACCATCGACAGTGATGGGTGGGACACTGGTTTCACCGACATGGCGGCCCCCGTGCCCCTGCCAGTGTCTGACCGGTGCTTCAGCCACCTGCAGCCCACTCTCCTGCAGCGCGCGAAGCCTAGCAATTTCCTGCTGGACAGAAAGAAGCTAGATAAGCTGAAGAAGAAGAAGAGGAAGCGAAGGGACAGCGAGGTCACCGTGAAGGAGGGCTACAGAGGGGGCTTGCTGAAGCTGGAGGCCCCAGACCCCTACCCGGAGTCCCCCACGAGCCCTGCCCTGCAGGGTCTGCCCCAGGCTCCCGGAGACCCCTGCTCCGGCTGGGAATCTGACACTCCCTCCAGTGGCTCTTGCGCCACCACGGTGTCACCCGATCAGGTCAAGGAGATAAAGATTGAAGGCAAACGGACTATCGTCCGGCAGGGAAAGCAGGTGGTGTTCCGAGACGAGGACAGCACCGGCAACGACGAGGACATCATGGTGGACTCAGGTCCGTGGTCTTGGTGGTGGGAGGCGCACGGCTGGGAGGGGAGCTGGGCGAGGGGCAGGGAGGGCGTGCGAGGGCTCGGGAAGGGCCCGGGAGCCAGGCCAGAGTGAAGGATGTGGGGTGTAAGCGAGGGAGGGTGGCGCCTGGTCACCGCACACCAAAGCGGCCCCTTTTATGGTCAGTTGGCGTTCAGGGAGTGTTGACGTTGGGACAGTTGGAGTAGATCTTCAGAAGGGTCTTCCTGAGCTCTCCAGGCTGGGTTCAAACTTCGGTCCTCCTGCCTCAGCCTCCCGAGAATACCGGGATTTCAGGGGTGCAGCATCCGCCTAGGTTCCCCCCCTGCTAACGTGCTCCTGCCTCTGCAGATGACGATTCCTGGGACCTGGTCACCTGCTTCTGCATGAAGCCGTTCGCGGGCCGCCCCATGATAGAGTGCAACGAGTGCCACACCTGGATCCACCTGTCCTGTGCGAAGATCCGAAAGTCCAACGTTCCGGAAGTGTTTGTCTGCCAAAAGTGCCGGGACTCCAAGTTCGACATCCGCCGCTCCAACCGCTCCCGCATGGGCTCCCGGAAGCTGTTTCTGGACTGACTGGGTGGCCGGAGCCCCCGGGCCTGGGGATGGGGGATGGGCTCGGGCCCTTCCTCACTTAGCACAGGACTCCGAGCTCGGCGCAGGCAGGTCTCTTATTCAGGTGCCTAAGCAGAGGACAGGCTGTCCCAGTGGAGACTGTACATAGCCAGTGAGCGCGCACAGCCTTCGCCAGCACAGGCTCCGCCACAGTCGTGGTCCTGGTGGCGGCGCCAGGAGACCAAACGCCCTGGCGCAGCAGCAGCAGCAGCAGCAGCAGCAGCAGCAGCAGCAGCAGCAGCAGCAGCAGCAGCAGCAGCAGCAGCAGCAGCTTGGTTCCGCTGCGCTGAGGGGTGTGGTCCTGGAAGTCTCACTGTCGTTGTTAGCGATTCCCCCTGTTTGGAACTAGTGCCAGGTGTTTTTCCTGCTTCTGCGGAGCTGGGGCGAGGAGCAGGAGCGGCTCAGCCCCAGCCTGCAGACGAACAGCCATACGTGTCTGTTTCCTGCGTGTTGTCTCACCTAAGTGTCTGCACAGCCGCCGTCCGAGTCACCCTTTCTTGAGGCCCACGATCTGGAGCTGTTGTGGAGCTCGGTGGCGGGTGAGCTGTGCTGAATCTTTAGTTTTACCCCGTGTGTTAGAAGGGACAGTGTGTGGCCACCTTTGGAAAGGGGCTTGGTTGGGGGCCCAGGTGGCCCATGTTCATAACCCAGTTTCCTGTTTTGCACGGTGTACAAGTTTTGTTTTGCACGATGCAGCCAAGATGTTGGCTGATCTCTTGCTGGGTCCCCTTTCTAGTAGGTGTCGTGGGGTCCCAGGGGCCCACGAGAGCTGGCGGGAGGGTGGACACGCTCTCCTCCCACCTGACCCAGCAGCACAGTTTTTCAGTCCTGGGACGCGGGTGGTGGCCTGCTGTTCCCAGGCCAAGGTTAGGGTGACAGTCCTGCTCTTGGTGGGAGTCGTGTGAGCAGGTGGCTGGAGGCCTGCCCCTCAGTGTGCCCCGGGGGCAGGGTCCCCAGAGTAGGACAGGGGCCCACGGTGTGCTCTGGGTTGGCAGTGCGCCAGCAGCTCCCAAGTTATTTTTCGAGACCGTTGCACGGGGTGATGGGTGTGTGTGCAGTGTTGTTTTTTCTGAGGTGAAGGGTGGAGGGCCCAGCTCTGGGGTCTGCTCGCCGTGCGGCTCCATCTCGGGCGGGGTACCAGGCCTTGTCCACTTCCACCCGCTCTTGTCCTGGTGTCCTGGACTCCACGTCTTAGTCTCTTTTTAGTTTTTAAAAACCCTGTTTATTAGGTAGAAACTTTCTGAGGCTCAGTTTATTGTGAAGGCCTCGAGGGTGAATTCTGCTGTAGAGCAAAACAGCTGGCTTCCAAGCAGCCTTGTCCCCGGGCTGGCCCCGGCTCACACCTCGGGGCAGGTTGGGGAGGAAGTTGCCAAAGATCTGCCCCCACAATGCCTTTCCAGTCAGCACGGGGAGAAAAACCAAAGTCGCAAAGTGCGTTTCTTCCTTTTTAAAATTCCAGGAGATTTTACAAGAATCCACGTAATATTTAGAGCAGAACTGCCACTCTGGTGATCGTTCTGTGCTCTGGAAGGTTTTAAGCTGCCTCTGGAACGCATCCGATACTCATCTCAGTCTGTCCCTTGAGTTGGTTTTTGTCTTTTCACAGATGTGTTTCCGTGAGTGTTTGCTGTGCCAGGCACCTTGGTTCGGCTGGGTTGAGTTGGGCCAATTCCACTAGCTTCTTTATGCAAATTAGGCATGGCCCACGGTCCAGGGGCTCCTTGGTGGCCAAGGGAGAGGCCATTACCCTGGAAGCTGGCCCTTCTGTTGGCTTCAGCCAGGCTGGACACTCAACATCGTTTACATGGTTCTGTGTAATTGTAAAGTTTGTGTACAAAGCGAGGTGTTTGTGAAAATGTATATTTTGTAAATAAAGATATTGCTACTTTGCGGGTCTGGTCTGGCTTCAGGTGTGTGGCGTGCAGTGGCATCTCCATGCCAGGGTTCCAGGAAGCCCGGCAGGCAGAAGCCAGAGCTGGTGGCGGGAGGTGGGGGCTGCACCCCAGTGTGCTTCGCTCGTGGCTCTTAAGTGAGCGCCTGCCTGGCAAGCACAAGGTCCCGTGTTCGATCCCGCGTACAAGAAGATGCTGACGTGAGGGGACAAGAGCTCAAAGCCCTGGTCGGTCACTGAGGGCTGAGCGGAAGCCCCAGGGAAGGCTCGCCACCCGGAGAAGCCGCGGCGGCCTTTTCTGCCCGTGGGCGTGCCTAGGGACGGCTTCAGGCAGGGTGTCGCTCTGACCCCGCAGGCTCGGGACCTCGAACTTTTAAGATGCGGTTTGGGTTGCCCTCGCACTGAGGCCTCCCAGGGTGCTGAGGTCACAGGTGTGCGCCGGCGCAGCCAGTGGCCCGCGGGACTCCCCGGTGACGTCAGTGAGCCCACACCAGCTCCCCGCTCTGGAAGCCCGGCTGGTGCGAGTCTTGGGGGTCCGAAGCCAGGCGACCACTGCCTGTAGCCAACTGCGGCGAAGCCTGGAGCCCGCTGACCCGGGCCGAGTGTCACCAGGGCGACGCGGGTGAGGGGGGCGCGCGCCGGAGCCCGCCGAGCTCGTCCCCAGCTCCCGGGCAGACCCCGCCCCGCGGCCCCAGGCCCGGCGCCGCCATCTTTGTTAAGGGCAGGCCCGGATTCGCGATGCCGAAGTCCTGCGCGGCCCGGCAGTGCTGCAACCGCTACAGCAGCCGCAGGAAGCAGCTCACCTTCCACCGGTGAGCGGGGCGGGGCGCGGGCGGGCGCGGGGCTGGCGCGGGGCGGCCGGGTCGGGGCGCTCTGTGCCCCAAGGGCCACCGCAGGCTCTGGGAGTCTTCGTGGCGCGCGGGAGGCGCGGGAG
>PVKN010037885.1:0-11164 GCA_004027915.1 Capromys pilorides
AAAAATTTATATATATATATATATATATATATATATATATATATATATATATATGACTAACAAAAAAAAGATGAAGCACTTTAACTTTTTTATTCCAACAAAAACCAAGGGATTATTAAAGGCTCAAACCCAAACAAAAATAGCCTAGCCCTCCGTTGAAAGAATCACAAGGAGGTGTGGTGGTACACATCTGTGATCTTTGCACTTTGTAATGCTGAAGAAGGACTGCAAAGTTCAAGTCCACCCTAATAGTGAGACCCTGTCTCAAAAAGGTCTGACATTTGTGTGGTACATGCCTGTAGTTACAGAACTTTGGGAGGCTGAGGCAAGAGGAGTGCCAGTTCAAGTTATACTTGCACAACTTAGATTTGTCTCAGAAAGTAAAATATGGGCTGGAAATACAGCTTAGTGTGAAGGTCCTGGGTTCAATTCCTAGTACCAAAAAGGTGGGGGAAGTACACATAGTCTGGGTATATAGTTCAACGCAAAGGCCCTGGGTTCAATCCATAGTCCTTACCTCGCCCCCAAAGAAAAGTTACTAGGAGTGAGTTTACATTTTTTAAGAGCGCAAGCAACTTCTTCTGATATGGAATTGGTAAGTTTCATTCTCCCTATCTTCTTCAGCATATTTCTCTTACCTCATCCAAAATCTCTTTGAAACTGACCTTTGAGAGGGAGTAGGAGGAAAAATGTGAGGCTCAAACCCAAAGAAAAATAGGGAGAAGTGCACCAAACAAGTGTACTATACAACAATTGAGTGCAAAAAAGAAATATTGGTGTAAACATAACTTGCAGTAAAATCTTTCAAACGTGTAAGCACCAAGTAAAACTTGAAGGGAGACAGCTTTGATAGGCTTCAGTTTTCAAAGCAAGTAATAGGGTCAATTGAGAGAATAAAAGCCTTCTAAAGGAGTTGCCCAGCTGGCATTTTTTAGTTTGTTTGTTTGTTTTTTCTTTTAACTTTTATTTACAACAGGGTCTCCCTACACAGCTCAGGCTCATAGTGATCCTCTTGGCTCAGCCTCCCCAATGCTGAGATTACAGGCATGTGCCACCACATCCAGCTTCAAGAGGCTGGCCCAATGCACCCAGGGCAGGACAGACATAGCATGCCATACTGGGGATTGAATCCAGGTCTTTGAGCTTGCCAAGCAGATGCTTAGACCACCAAGCTATCACTCCAGCCCTAGTTTTAATTATAGAAAACTTTAAACCCATACGTAAGAGTAGTTTTATATATAGTACCTACTCTCCAGCTTCAGCTAAGGACCCATTCCTGTTTCATCATTTTTCTTGCTTCACTTCCATTATCATCAATAGCATTAAATTTCTTTTTGTGGTTCTGGGGATTGAATCCAAGTCTTACAGCATATGCAAGCACTTGACTACTCAGCTACATCCCCTTATCCTTCTACTTTTTAAGAGATGGTATCTTGCTATTTGCCTATGCTTCCCCAAACTTCTGGGCTTCAGTGACCCTTTAGCCTTGGCCTTTTGAGTAGCCTTAACTACAAAAGTAGGCCACTGTGCCCAGCCATTATCGTTTTTTATTACCAGATAGAATATGACCAGCAACCTTTCAGTCTTAGACTTACATTGCCATTCCCACGAAGAGATGATGAAAATGTTGTAGAATTAGATTGTGATGATGATGGTTGTACAACTGGAAATAGGGCCTTTTAAGTTGAAGTGTACCTTTTAAATAGTTGTATTATATCTTAATAAAACTTTTCTTTAATGTATTTAGTATAGGGTCTCACTACACAGATCATACTCACAGTGATCCTCCTGTGCTCAGCCTCCCAAGTGCTGGGATTACAGGTGCACACCACCATACCCAATCTCAGTTGCTGTCTCAGCACACCCCAGGGGCGGTGCCAGTATGGCGTCAAACCCTGGTCCCTGTGTCTGCCTAAGCAGGTGCTTTAATCCCCTGAGTTATCTGGCCAGCCCTCTTAATAAAACTTTTAAGAGATTACAGAAGAAACGTTTCTCTATTTCAATGACATTAGAAAGGAAAAATAAGATATGGTGTCTCCACTCTGTGAAACCGGTCTTGTAACTTACTGTCTTAGTTACTTCCTTTGAGACAATACCAAACACCCACAACTCTGAGAAGAGGTTTATTTTTGCTCACAGTTTGTACAAGTTTCAATCCATAGTCAGCCTGCTCCAAGACAGGGAAGGCACAGGGGAAGAGATAGACCCAGGGTGGGCCCCTAGTGACCCACCTCTTCCAAAGACCTCCAGACAGGAGGTCAGCTATGAACCCATAATCCAGTTACCTCCCAAAAGACTTAACTTTGAGCACATGAGGCTTTGGAGGATATTTTAAACACAACATTCTGCCACTGGTTCCCCAAAGCTCATGTGCATTCTTTTTTTTTTTTTTTTGGCTGGTTCAGGCTGCCTTAAGAGTGGGACTGGGGATCAAACCACTGTCCGTTGTGCCTGACTGGGTTGCCCATGCAGGCTCTTAAGCCACTAAGCTAACCCACCAGGCCCTCATGTGCATTCTTTTTGCAAAAGGCATTTAGTCCAATCTCATAATTGCCAAAGCCCTAACAGTTTCACTACTGCTGAAAAGTTCAAGTCCAAAGTCTCCAAGATTTGAAGCAAACTCTTAGCTGCAAGCCTCTGTACAAATGAAAGTTACAATGGCACAAGATAAACATTCCTATTCCAAAGGTACAAATAGTGGGACCAAAGCAAGACTAAAATCCAGCAGGGTAAACATTAAATCCTGTAGCTCCACATCCAGCACACAGGACAAGCTGTAGTTGAAAGGGCATGGGTGGCACTACACAAAGTTGTGTAGCCCTTATGGGCTGGCTCTCTTCAGCTTGCTTTCTTTACTCTTCATGGCTTTCTCAGATATTCCACTTTCCTGGCTTTTCTAACTGCACTACCTTTACCCTCTCACCTTCACACATTGCCCTCTCAGGACCATGCTGCCTGCCTGTTCAGTGCTTATTCCGAAATCTAGCTGGAAGCCTGTCTGATCCCACAACTCTTGCATTTGCCTAAATCAGTAAGAGGCCGGGCATGGTGGCACATGCCTGTAATCCCAGCACTTGGGAGGCTGAGGCGGGAGAATCAGTGTGAATTTGAGATCAGCCTGGGCTACAACAGTGAGCTCAAGGCCAGCCCGAACTAGATAGTGAGATCCTGTCTCAAAAAGAGAAAAGAAAAAAAAAAAGTAAGAGGCCGTAATATGTCTCTGCTGGGCATATCCCTTAAGAGGTATTTAGTTTTTGCTCCTTTGCTATCCTAAGTACTCATTTAGCAAGAGGCACAAGAGAACTCAACGGTCTTTTTAGCCTCCCAGTAAAGATGCCATACAGGTGACTGAAGCCACCTGGTCTGCCTCACCACCTGTAGAGCAGAGGACAGCTATCTCTGTTGCACTAGGGACAGCTGTTGTTACTAGGTTTTGGGAGTGGGAGGTATCATAGTTTGCTTCCATTTTAGCCAACCTGGATCTTTGTGTAATATCCTTTGGACTTGCCTTGTTGCTCTAGTCAGGGTCCACAAGACTTCCATTCCACTTCCGCTTTGATGTCACCTCCTTTTCCTCTTGCTCTCCCCACTAGCCACAGTGGTCTTGAAAAGGTCCCACTGTCCCTTCGCAGGACCTTGAATCTGTTCCCTGGGTGTCTACGGGGACTTTCTGTCACCTCCATTAGGCTTGCAATCAAATGCCACTTTCTTAGGGAGATTTTCCACCTTCCCCAGACTGTCAAACTGAAACAGGTCACTCCCTAAGCCGAGTCCCTGCTTTTACTTTTCTCAGCATTTATCACTATCAGTGTCTGCCAAATGTTACTAACTCATCTCTTCTGTCTCCCCTGCTAGGCCTTAAGCCTCATGAAGGATTTTTGTTTTATCTTTTTTTTTTTTTTTAACAGTCCTCAAACTTGCCCATAATGTTTGATTCTCCTGCTTCACCTTTTCAATGGTGGGAACAGAGGCTCTTAAGAGCTTCACGTCAGACTCCCAGGAGGGATTTTTGTTTGTCTTATCCAGAATGCACTCCACATTATCTTTTGTTTAGTTTTGTTTTTCATAAAGGATCTTGCTACCCAGGTTGGACTCCAGTGATCTTCCTATCTCAGCCTCCCCAGCACTGGGATTACACACATGCATCACCAGGCCAGATTTTGGGACCAGCACTGTGCACCTGGGATGCGGAATCAAACCCAGGTCCTTACGCTTGCCAGGCGGAGGTTAGACCCTCGAGCTATCTCCCCAGCCCTGGCCACACTACCTTTTATTTTCCTTTCCCAGCTTTATTTTTTCCATAATATTTAGCACCTTTTTTTTTTTTTAACTTAGCACCGCTTGGCACATATTTGTTTACTGTGTCTCTTCCTGAATTAAAATTCGTTTAACAGAAGAAGGAAACCTACTTTAACCTCCAGGACATGGGATGGGAGAGGAGGCTTACATAAGTGAATATTTAAAGATGTTTATTTGTTTGTTTTTGGTGGTGGTGAGACAGGGGATTCAACTGAGCTACACCCCCAGCCTTTATTTATTTATTGTTTTTATTTTAGATAGAGTCTCTCTAAATCACTGAAGTGCCAGCCTGAGGGTCGAACTTGTGATCTTCCCATCTAATTCCTCTAGACTGTTGAGACTACAGCTTGGGCCACCATGCCCTGTCGAATTAATTTCTTCAAGGAATGGGCGAATTAATCTAAACCTAAGTTTCTCGGCAGCTGACGTAACTGGCACCTACAGCCACCTTCGTGATAGGACTAACATGGGTGCTATTTGTGGGCAGGGTCTGACAACCTCAGGTGAGTTTTAGCAGCGCCTTTAGAGCTGTGGCCACTTGACGTCGCCGGTTTAACCCTAGTCTCGCAGCCGGCTAATTTCCGGGGCGGTGCCATTGCCCATTTAAGAGCAGACAGCCCCGCCCCCGGGGCGGAACTTGGAGGGGGCTTTAAGGGGCGGGTCGGCGAGCGGTCAGGGTCCTCGGAGGATTAGCGCGGGTGGGCGAGCGCTTTGGGCCGCCATTTCTTGGCGACCTCCGAGAAGCTGTCCCTTCCACCACCTCGCTCGGGAGTTTTCCTGTGTGGCTGCTGGGCGCCCTTGCCGTCGCAGCGCCGTCCCCGCGTAGTCCCAGCCCAGGTAGGCTCCAGGTCTGGCGGCCCGGGGGTGCGACCCTTCCGCGCTCGGCGGGGCGGCCTCGTCCCTGGGGGCGGGCGGGGGCCGCGCCGGGACCGGGGCTGCCCGGGGCTTCCTCTGCGGCCTGCCCGAGGAAAGCCCGCCGAGGGGCGGGGCGGCGGCGGCCTGCGGGGCTGGGCGGCTGGTTTCGGGCGATACTGGGCGGCTCGGCGGGTTAATGTTTGCCGCACGCCTGGCGCCCGGCGTCGTGGGAGGCGCGTGGGGCACCCTCACCTGCGCGCGGCCGCAGTCGGGCTGGCAAGGGGAAAACGCCGCGAGGTCGCGTCGGGGTCTCACGGCGAGGACCTGAGTGAATTTTCAGGCTGGATTTCTGTTGAGCAACGCTTTCGCCACTCGGAGAGTGTGGTAGGCAGGTGAGCTGCTGGGCGTGGCGAGGGGTGCGGGCGCTCCCCCCCACACACACCTGTGGCACGGGTCTGGCGAAGGATGGGTCTTCGGGTGAGTGGACCTAAGTCGGGTGTGCCTGTTTGGTTAGTCTCACAAGTTTTAGTTGAGGAAGAGAAAATCGGCTTGCTTTTATATTGTTTGGACATATTTTAAACTAACTTCAAGAAGTTGGGGTTTTTTAGTTGGAAAAAAGTTTTTTTTAACTCTTCCCCCCCCCCCCCCCCCTTTTGAAACCAGAACATTTGCACTGGGCTACATCCCAGTGTTGTTGAGACATCTCGCTGAACTGTTGAGGCTGGGATGAAATGTGTGGGGCTGCTGCTGTGTGCTCTTGCATAGTGCTGGGATTGCTGGCCTTTGCTATGGCGTGCCTTATAACATCTGTAAAGTAACTCACCAGGCCTTTATATATTAGTAAGATAATCTTTTGCAGAGCTGTAAGGGATTATTTGGACATATTAAGATAGTTAGCAGATTTTTTTTTCTTTTGGGATTTTTTGGTTTTGTTTTGTTCTATGAGACAGTGTAGTTCACCCTGGCCTTGAACTCATTATGTAGCTCAGGCTGATTTTGCTGGGATTAAGGCACCCCTAGGCCCCTGCCATTTTTTGTATCATTATTGGGATTACTGGAAACAAATATTGTTCAAATAGCATTTACTCTATAGTGGTGTGCTGAGATATCCAAAAAAATAGTTGCCTGATTGTGGCCACTAGTATGTATGAGTGTACACATTTCATGATAAACTTTGGAGTTTGGAATTTGTTTTCCAGGGCTGGGGGTTAAACCCAGAGGCACTCTACCACTAAACTACATTCCAGCCCTTTAAAAAAATTTTAGACGCCCTCTTGCTGTGTTGCCCAGGCTGGGCTCCAATTTGTCCTCGTGAATACCTGGGATTACAGGCATACGCCACTCATTGCCTGGGTGTATTTTTTAGCCAGTTAATGTTAAAGTAGTAAATGACTTCGATTGAAAAGGAATTCTTTTGTTATTGAAACTTTAGAAATTAATTTTTTAGTCACATAGCTCTATTATCTAAAATTTCCGTTGTGTTATTTTATATTGCCATGCTAATTGTTGGGTCAGAGTAGTGAGTCAGACCTAGTTTTGTGTTTTAGTGTGTGAAATAGCTGGTAAAATAAATAAAGCAATTAAAATTTTAAATTATAGCTTCTTAATGTTTTGGCCTTGGAGTATCACAGGGCCACCTAATTTAGATTGGGACTGCTTTGCTGAGGAAAAGTCACTTCACCTATAAAATACAAGATTTGCTATGTGGAGGATAAGGTGGACAGAGCGGTAAAGCGGAAAACGTTTATTCCTGAAAGATGGAACATCTAATGCAAAAAAGGCCTGGACACAGTGCAGTCCTAGTGCAGAAGAGCACCTGAAGTGGGAGTCACAGCGTCAGGCTGTGGGGTAGGACCCAAGATAGGATGCTTGCCAATTAAAGATTTACAAATAGTGATCAGAGTTGGGGTAGCTGAAAATCCACGCTGCAGCTTAAAAAATGGGATTGTTGGGAATAGGGAAGAGAGAATACAGGGACTTTTCCTCCCAAGCTGCTAAAGCTTTTGTTGGTTAATGATTGGTTATACATTCTCATGATCTCTGGATTAACCCTATTAGAGAAAGTGGCTTGTAGCAGCTTGCTTGTCCTATTAATAGTCCAAGTGTGAGAGAGAGTCGTACCCCTACGTGGAATAACACTTTTGTTTCTGAGATTTGATTTTTCACTTACAGATTCTGTCAATATCTAAGTCAATTCAACAGTAGGGGGCCAGGCCAGATAGCTCAGTGGATTAAAGTGCCTGTTTAGGAAGACATAGGAACCAGAGTTCTATTTCTCTTCCACCCCCCACCCCCACTCCCCCACCCCCCATCACACTGAGACAGGGACTGCACATACTGGCACAGGCCTATAATCCCAGCACTTGGGAGGCTGAAAACAGGTGGATCACTACGAGTCCAGTCTGTGTAGTGAGACTTTGTAGATCCTATACTAAATACAACAACAACAACAACCAACGCTAGTACTGTGTTGTATAGTGTTATATTCACCATAACTTCCTTAACTCTTTGCATCCTGACAGTTATATTTAATTTTTTTTCACATATATCCTGAAAAATCCTTGCAACCGCATAAGTAACTATTTCTTTAAGCATTCTATCAAAAAAAAAAAAAAAAAAAAAAAAAAAGAATTGCTCCATTAAACTCTATTTTGAAATGCCCCTCCCCCATTTCTTTTTGGCACTACTGTGGATTGAACCCAGGGAGCATTGATATACATCCTAGGCTTTTCCTTTCTTTTTAAGTTTTTGAGCCTAGATCTCACTAAGTCACCCAGACTGATCTTGACATGTGATCCACTTGCCTCAGCTTCAGGAGTGTCTGTGATTACGTGCATGCACTGCCACACCATGCCTAGCTTTCATGCTAACATTTTTAACAGCATATTCAAGTTTTCATATCATTTTTAATGATAAAGAGAATAACATAAAGGTAATTATTTCATCTTTTTTTAACGTTGCTGTCTTGAGGGACTCAGTTGTCAGTATCTTTTCTTTATTTTTAAATTAAATTTTATCCTTTGAGACAGGGTCTTGTTATGTAGTTCAGGCTAGCCTTGAACTCACTATATAGCCCAGTCTGGCCAGAAACTCAGCAATTCTCCTGCCTTAGCCTCTGGAATTTGGGATTCTTTTACTTCTTTCATTCGTTCATTCGTTTTTTGGTTTGTTCTTTCTGGCACCAAAGATAGAATCCAAGGCCTGTACATTCTAGGCAAGTGTTCTGTATCATTAAGCCACATCCCTAGCCTTGTCTTACTTGGATTTTCTTGGCTACTATTAGGTATCTTTTCATATAACTGTGTTTTATGTGTCTTATTATCCTTTTTTGGACTTGTTACTTAATTTTTTTAAAAATTGGGTTGTTTGCCTAAATGACTTCTAATAGTTGTTTTGTTTTTGTTTTTATGGGATTGTGGATTGAATTTAATAGTTGTTCATTGAAATACTTTCAAAAGTTTTTCAGAAAATTGTTTAGAAGTTCTCATCCTTCCAATACATTTCTGGTACTCTCATTTATTTTTCACTTTAAATCTGAAGTCCATCTAGAGTCTGTCTGTCTGTCTGTCTGTCTGTCTGTCTGTCTGTCTATTAATATAGGCTCTGAAGGGTCTCACTACACAGATGGGGCTGATAGTGATCCTCCTGTTTTTAGCCTCCCAAGCGCTGGAATTACAGGTGTATAATTTATTTTTACATAAGGTGTTTTTATAGTTGTATAAAAAATTATTTTTTGTGATACTAGATTTCATTGTTCAAAATGCAGTTATTAAATTTTACACCTACAAGCAGGCTATTTTTGTTTTGTTTTGTTTTGGTGGTACGAGGGATTGAACTCAGGACTCTGTTCTTGCCAGGCAAGCACTTATTCTACTGAGCTATCTCCCTGGCCATCAATCTGTATTTTTCTTTGACAAATTCTATTTGTGTAGTTAAATCTGCTTGCAAGTTATCAAGAGTATGTGAAAGTGGGCGGGGGAGATAGCTCAGTAGAATAAGTACCTGCCTGGCAGCACAGGGTCCTGAGTTCAATTCCCATTACCGCAAAAAAAAAAAAAAAAAAAAGTGAAAATCAAAAAGTTATAATTAAGTTACCTATAGCCACAAATTGTAGTGCATTTTGAACATTTTTTGTTTAAAAGCTTCTCCTGTGGAAAATTTAGCATGTATGAAAATAGAAGAGTGTAGTGGACCTGTTTATGAGCCACTCAGTTTCAGTAGCAATCCTGAATTTGTTTCATCTCTATGCTGACCTCACTTTTTTCCTTGTGTTTTTTTCTGTCCTGGGGGTTGAACCTAGGGCCTCTGTACTGAACTATATCCCACATCCATTTTTATTTTTTATTTTGAGATAGGGTTTCCTGAAGGTGTCCAGTCAATACTTGTGTTCCTCCTGTCTCAGACTCCAAAGCTTTGTGATTATTAGGTGTGCAATACCACACCTGGCTTCATTGTGTTATTTTGATAGAAATTCCAGACCCTACATAGTTTCTTCTATAAATATTTCAGTCTGTTTCTATAGAAGATAAAGTGTGTGTGTGTGTTTGTGGGAATTGAACACAGGGACTTGTGTTTAACTGTTTAAACATATATCTATTGAACTTCTTTTTTTTTTTTAATATGGCTGGCACAGCCTGCCCTGCAGGTGGGGCTGGCACAGCATGTGGTGATGGGGATGGAACCGAGGCACCTACCCTTGCCTAAGCTTTCCTAAGCAGGTGCTTTAGACCACTGAACCATCTTGCCAGACTCTCTATTGAATATTTCAACATTCATTTAAAATAGAGTAAGTGTGTGTGTTTTAGTAGGAATTAAACACAGGGACTTGTGCATGCTAAGGAAGTGCTCTACCACCAGGTTACACTCTGAGCCAAAGAACTTTTTTTAAAAGATAATTTCAGTGCCATGATTTTACCTAAAGGTGGCAGTAGTCTGGATTATCATAATCCAGTCAGCATTAAATCCAGTTGGTGTAAATTTTTATTTTGGGGGGCAGTTCACATGACAACTATCACAACTGCTAGCTTATCTGCTTTCTTAGCAACATGCAAATTCATAAAAATGAGAATGATAATCTTCATACTTGTTGAATTTTTTATATGGTGTTAATATTTTGCTTTTTATTAAGTTTGTAAATGCATGTGGATTAAAGAGTCACACTTGACACCATATGTTTATTTTGAAATAATTTTATATTTTTATAGAAATTATACATTTTGCTTAGGTTCCCCCAATGGTAGTCTGTAACAGCTTTAAAAAATTTAAATCAGGGAGCTGGGGAGATAGCTCTGTGGCACAAGTGCCTGCCTGGGAAGTGCAAGGTCATGATTTCAAACCTCAGTCCTAAAAAAAAATTTAAGAAATTTTTAAAAAAATCCTTTAAAAAAAAAAAAAAAACTCATTTGAAAAATGTGGAAAAAAAATAAAAAATTTAAATCAGAACCCAAATTTTGTTCATATATTATGATTGATATAATTTGAATTTTGTTTCGTTTTCAGTGTTGGGGCCTGGGATTAAACCCAGAGCCTTACAAAACTAAGTACATCCTTAAGGCCTTTTTTGTTGTTGTTCTGTCTGAGGATGCCTTTTTTTTTTTTTTGTCTATCTGAGGATGCCCTCAGATGTTTCAACTGAAATGTCGGGTTTCAGTTGTAGAGCTGGGGATCGAACCCAGGTCCCCTGGGCCTGACTGCGTGTGCCTGAGCAGACTTAAACAAGTGTGCCAGTCCGCAGGCACCCAGCACATCCTTAATTAACTCAGTTGTACCTCCAGCATTAAATCTGTATTTTATTTTTTTTATTTATTTTTTTTTTTTTAATTTTATTTATTTATTTTATTTGTTTGCTTGTTGTGTTTGTTTGTTTCTTTATTTATTCATTTTGTGGCTGGCTCAGCCTGCCCTGGTGGTGGCGCTGGCGCAGCATGTGGTGCCGGGGATCGAACTGCAGTCCCCGCAGTCGCCTGAGCCCTCCTAAGCAGGCGCTTTAGACCACTGAACCATCTCGCCG
>PVKN010037886.1:0-11164 GCA_004027915.1 Capromys pilorides
TCAGACCAAGGACAAACTTGACAGGAGGAGAAAAAGAAAGTAGAAACTAGTATGAGTTTTAGAAGTAGATTATCTTCCATAGTCATCTTGAGATGTCACAGAAGAATCTCAAGGTCTGAGAGGGAGAACCCCACTAGAATCTATCAAACTTTCTCAAGACGGCAAAGGTATAGAAATAGCAGAGAAGTAATAAAGAGTTTAGCCTGGAATTATAGAAAATACCTATGGTTAAGCCAGAATAAGCTGGGGCAGATTCAAGAGAGGAAGCTGATGGGAGGAATTGGGTGCACACTAGTTTGGAGTTAAGAAGCGTCACTGCTCACGAGCTCAGTGACCTTGGGCAAGCCAAGGCTTTTCTCTCTAGAATCTGTATTGCTAAAATGGGAATATGATACTTATTTGATGAAAGAGTTTAAAGCAACATAGAAGACATGTTATACTTTAAAAATGAAAAAAACTATGGAAGTGACACCTATTATTAGGTGTTAACCAGAAGTAGCATTCATTCTGTCCTAAAGCATTCACTGCTTATGAATTACTCTGAAGTTCTTATGAAGAGCAAAAATGAATGCTGGTAAACGCTTGTACTCCAAGATACAAGGGACCCAATCTGTCATCATTCCCAGTGAGAATGCTGCTGGAAAGGGCAATGCTAATCCAATGGAATGATCATGATGATGAATCTGCAAGCTGGATAGGATGGCACAAAATAATGTGTTATTTTGTATGAGCAACTATCAAAGTATAAATGTCTTCTTGACATTTATAGAGAGAGAGGATAAACCACAACCATATCTATAAGGAGTAGAGTCTCTGCAGCATCACCTACATGGTGATCACCCTGGGTATGCCTCCCAAGATGGAAAGAGGGAGCATGTGTCCAGAGCAGTAGAAACTAGGTTTTCTGATCTTAGACATAAGACTGTCAGATGTCTAAGGAGATCCTAGCAGGTCTTAGACTAGAACTTTCACAGAGGCAAGAGGCTGTAGCTAGAAAGCAGAGCATAGGCCAAAATGCAGGGACAGAAGTGACTGACAGACTGAATGAGCCAGGCTGGATGTAATGGCACACACCTGTAATTCCAGCAGTCAGGATGCTGAGGCAAGAGGACTGCCATGATTTCAAGACTAGCCAGGGCTACAAAGTGAGTTCAAGGCCAGCTTGAACTCCCTAGTGAGACCTTGTCTCAAAAACAAAAAAAAGTCTGAGTGAGCCAGTCTGATGTGTTTCTTTTCCTCCTTGCTAAGTTCTTCTTGCTCTCTCATTATTATTCAGACAAGCACTCAGAACAGGGACAGCCTGCCTCAGCTGTGCTTTGGGGACTCAAAAAGAAAAGCCTGGTTTCAAACTTGAGTGTGAAAGGTGGCTCACAGATCTACCAAGATCCAAAAAAGGTGGTGAGATCTGGGAGGACAGAACTGGGACAATATGCCACATACCAGGTTTTAGAATTTTCCTCTAAGGCTGAACGTGGTATGTTCTGGACCTCTTCTAACAATGAGTTAAATCAGGGGAATGTCCTACAGCATGAAAGCTCCCTAATACTGTGCAAATCATACATCATTCATTCACTTTTGCTGACTACCCTGCTGCATACCCAACACAGGCAAACGGAAACATAAGAAAAAAACGAAATGTATTTGTGGCTGTCTTATTTACTCTTCTCTCATTGCTGGGACAAATACCCAACACCCAAAATGAAGGAAGGAAAGGTTTATTCAGCTCAGTTATTAGAAGTTTAACCCCTTATTCGGCTGGTTCCAAGACTGAGTGGAACAGGGTAGACAATATCCAGTTCATGGCAGTGGGACAGCAACAAATGGTGACAGAGAGCAACAGAGTGAGTCTGTTTCTCTGTCTCTCTTATAATACCTTCAGGCTCTCTGCCTCAGGATATCACCTCAGACCACACCCATAATCTCAGCAGTACTAAAATCCATAATCCGAGCAGTACTAAGATCCATAATCCCAGCAGAACTAAAACACATAATCCCAGTGGATCATGACTAAATGAGGCTTTTGGGGGACTAGACACAAACCATAACAGTACCCTAAAAATGTGTCCCATATATGTAGATGAATAGCAAAGAAAAATACACATAAAGCTAGGAAAAGGAGAAGGAGGAGGAGGAGGAGGAGGAAGAGGAGGAGGAAGAGGAAGAAGAGGAGGAGGAAAAAGAGAAGGAGAAGAGGAGGAGAAAGAACCAAGACAAAGCAGAACATTCGATGGTGAAACAGTGCCAAGTGCACCAATATAAAACATCAACACTAGGGACAGGGGAAGGTGGCAAAGAGAGCCTTATGGGCTCAGAGGGGCAGAAAAGACTTCACAGAACAGGTACCATCTAAGCTGAACTTTAGAAATATTTAATAAAATTAATATTTAAATAAAATATTTAAATAAAATTCAGGGAAGGAAAACAGTACTTCAAGACCATGGCAGCATTCAGCACTCATTCACTGAACATGTATCAAACACCTATCCTGCGCCAGTCACCACACACTGAAACTGAACAGAAGAAAAATAACATTTCTGGAACACTTGATATATGGCAGATACTGTGTTAAGCTCTTCCTCTGAATAAACTCATTTAATCTCTACAATAATCCTATATGGTAACACACTACATGGTCTTATTATTTTGCTTTTAACAGTTTTACTAAGGTGCAATCGACATATATTTAATGTACATAAGCTTTGACATATGTGTATGTCCAGAAAAAAAATCAATATCACAATCCAGATAATAGCATATGCATCACTGGAAAGCTTCCTTGTGAAGCCCTGGGCAGATTTAATTATTCACTGGCAGAAACAAGCAGTCAGATGGTGAAGTAGCAGGACACTGGTTTGGGGTTTAAAAATGACAAGTTTAGGCAAGTACGAGGGCCTGAGTTCAACTGCTGGTTCCAAATAAATAAATAAATAACAAGTTTAGTTTTGAATAACAGTAAAATATCCAGGAACAGGAAACCAGAGAGGGACTTGACAAGTGGAGGTGAGAATATGGGTTTCAGAATCATCAGATGAGGGGGGGGAGGGAGCAGGGTGAGGCTAAGACTAAATCTGGGGGACACAGTGTGTATACAAGAAAAGAAGACAGTGAAGACAGAGATAGGTGAGAAATACAGTACTATAAAAGTCAGATGACAAACAACAGTCAAGGACAATGGAGATACTGTATCTAGCATTTAGGGCTGGCAAAAAACACCCCTTAGTAATAATCTAGTCTAATTTTTTATCTAAAAATACAAAGGGGATGTGAATAAGGCCTGACGTCCAGGTAACAATAGGTAGTGTAGCACTATTAATTTCCTTGTTTCGATATTATATTACAGATACATAACAAGATTCTTTCATTGGGGGAAGCTGGCTAAGGAGTATGTAAGATTCTCTGTACCTATTTTCCTATTGAGTCTGTAATTATTTCAAGACAAAATGTTCTTTTTAAGAAAAGAATTAGTATCTCATACATCAGAGGCATTGTACTAGATTCTCTCTTAAGTAATCATTTTGTTGGTTTGGGTGGTACACATTTGTAATTCCAGCACTCAGGAGGCTGGACCAAGAAAATTACCAGGAGTCCAGATAGGGCCATATAGCAATACTTTGCCTCAAAAAAATAATCACTTTAATCTTCAAATTATCCAATTAAATAGATTCTATACTTTCACCTTATACCTGACAAAGGTAAATATTACTGACCTGAATAAAGGAGACAAAACATTATTTCTACTACAACATGCATACAACACGCATACACCTAAAACAGCCTTGGGAAGTGGCCCATGGCTCTTGCTTGAACAAGTCTTAACCTTCCTGTTTTATACATACACAACTACAGAAAAACCCATCTTATCATATCCTAGCCCCAGATTTCTCATGAGAAAAAGGAACAGTATCTCCTATCTTAAGTAAATAGCTCATGGGGTTGCTATGAGATTCAATGAGAAAAAAGTTATGGAACCTCCTATAAAGACTGCTTATCTCAGGGAGTAACATTTTGAAACAGCTGACTGTGAATAAGGTCAGCTCTGGCTAAACAGACAGAGGGAAGGAACAAATATCTACACTAGCAGCCCTTGCTTGCCTATCCCTTAGGGCATTACAACACTAGGGATATTCCAGCTACCCTCAACACCTGGTCAAGCACAGGTGGTCCTCTCTGCACAAGCCTGTATCAGCAACACTAGACCTAATCACCACCCTCCTTCTATCAGCCTCACACATATATGGTGTCTTTGCCTATGCAGATGCTCTCTGCGCCCCTAGAAACTTCAGCGGTTTGTAATTGAGCATTCTGCTATGATGTTATTAGAAATATACAAACTGGCCCCCAGCCTAGCTCAAAGCTGACTTGGTGCAAGCTGTCCTTAATACACCCAGAGCTTAAGAAGGCAGCAGCTCTAGATGCTGATAGAACTAGCCTCACTCATGGTGCTGAAAGCATCTAGAGAAGAAGCAGGATCATATACACAATACCATATTAAGACAACAGAAATTAATCTCAAACTTAGGGTGGTACTGAGTTCCATTTTGGCAATGAGAATATAATGACTTATTTCAGGGAAGGAGTTAGCTCACTATCGAGTCATCAGTCATGCTAAGCTAGGAAAAGGTAGGCTAAGGGTGCCACTGTAGCCTCATCTCTCTGGCTTGATTAAAGGCTCTGGTCATTGCAACACTGATGATCCCACCAAGAGAAAAGAGCTCAGTGGCTGGAGGTTGCACAGGCTCTACAGCCTGGCTGTACAAGCACTACCTCTGCACTTCTCTCCACTACCAGTGACACAGCCCATGTTAAATGGACCACAGCAATTGCCCCTTCACTGGTTTTGCTGCCTGCTTTCAAACCACCCTTCCAAGCATAGGCAGGGAAGGCTCTGATCACATCAGTTCTGCTCAAAAGCCATTCACAATTTTCACTGACAATATAACCCAATGAACCCCAAATCCCATGACCTACCATTTAAAGCCTTTCTCAAATAGGACCACTCAACCTTTCTAACACTGCTTCAATTATTCCTCTTTGTGGGCTTTAGGCTCCAGCCAAAATGAGCAACTTGCTGATCCCTGAACCCATCCTGTGATTCCTGCCTCTGTGCTTTGTTCACGCTGTGCACACCATCTGGACATTTCCTGCTGACCAAATCCTACCTGATTTTCAAGCCAGCTCAAATGCACCTCCTCCATGCAGTTTCCATGATTATTGTAGCTCACCTCACTTTACCTATGCATTACTGTTACCTGGGGAGATTGTATAAGATACTGATATCTAAGCAGCGCTCTCAGAGATTCTGATTTACAATCTGGCAGGGAACCTAAGCAAACTAACATTTTAGAAAAAGTTTACAAGCTATTTCTAAGGTGCAGATAGAATTAAAAATAATTGTCCTGGGCTGGTAATGTGCCTTATATATAGAGACTTGTTTACCATGTGTGAAGCCCTGGATTCAACACACAGTACTGGAAAAAAAAAAAAAAAAGTGATGGGGAGACGAGGAAAGGAAGAAGAAAAGGAAAAGATCATTGTCCTAGTTGGAACAGTTATCTCCCACAACAGAGTTCCTATAGCACTTTATCTAAATATCTTTTCATATTTCTAGCATTTTTCATAGATACTTTATTTTTTAAATATTTTATTGACTATTTTGCTTCAGGTACTATTTTAGGCACTGAAAAAACATATATACTACATGTTTGCAATACATAATGAATACAATCATTGTAGGGAGTTGGTACATACACATATTGCGTTATAGTCTTTTTATTTCCCCTTTTCCACCTCACTGGCTCCATCCCCAAAGCCCCTTCCCACCTGAAAAAGGCCTACCTTACTTCCTATCACCTGTGTGCACTTTAAGTTATTTCTATTTCAGATTTTAATATAAAAGAAACCATGTAATATGTAATGTTCTGCATCTGATTTATTTTACTTAGCATTATGCTGTTAAGTGCATCTATTTTTCTGCATATGACTCAAGTTTATCCTTCTCTATGGCTGAGTGGTGCTCCACTGTGCATATAGAGTAGCGCCTCAGTTCACTAATGATTTCAGTGGTAAACAATAGGGTTCACAAGTTAGAAAATTTGGGTTTTGTTTTTTTTTTTCAAACACTGCAGCAAGTAACAAACATGGTCACAGCCATCTTTCCCACACAAATACAAATGTGTCACTTTTTCCAAATTGTAGAACAACTTAAGTTCATGAACCAAGGTACTACAGTACCACACTTTCTTTGTGTATTCATTTGTGGATATGCCACTTCTAAGAACTATTTTGAGTTTGAACACTAAAATTAAGTGTTCAAAATGAAGTCCTTGCTCACATGGCATATCCATCAAAAGTGATGGAGAAACAAATACCAGATAAATAACACTATATAAAGTCAGGTAATAGGTGCTACTAAAAAAATATAGTAATTTATAGTTTGAGTTTCTTACATAAGGGAAACCATGAAATATTTAAGCGTATGTGCCTTATTTATTTCACTTAACATTACGGTCTCAAGGAAATAGCAAGATCTTTATCAAATAGGAAGAGAATGAAGGGATGGAGAGAGAGGAAGGAGAAGGAAAAGGGCTTTAAAAAACAGAATTGACTTTAAGAATTGACTTTACTGTTTATACCTCGTGGTTAAACTTTTCTGCCACGAGGTATAAAAAGTAAAGCCAGATTAATATAGTGAGCTATAAAAGGCTCAAGTCAACAGCACCTGACTTTGCCAGTTCTGCTGATAACCCACTACTATTATGGAATACTGAACTATACATACAACTACTTTCTCTTAGTTCAATGAGAAGAAATATTTGTACTAATAGTGTTTAGAAAAGTTATCGTGTCTGCATCTTGTACTCTGAACAACTATTATGAAGACAACAACATCTTGTACTCTGAACAACTATTATGAAGACAACAGTATGCATTGTATTAATTGTTATGGCTGTCCTAATGTGTTTTGAAACTGTCTCATTGTTTTCTTACTAAAATTAATAATTTTTTAAAAAGAAAGCATATTCAAGTTTGTCAACAAAAGCTCATCAATAAGTTTTAAAAAATAAAAACAAAAAAGAATGGAGGCCTGTTATGTACATGTGTCAGCTCACACAACAAATATGATCGTTATGTAATGCAAACACTAATAAAAAATAAAAACTTGAAAAAACAGGTAAGGGGATGGAAAATAAGAGAACTCTTCAGAGAAGGTGGTTACCTGGGCATGGTGGTGCACACCTATAATCCCAGCACTAAAGGACTGAGGCAGGATTATCATAAATTTGAGGACAGCCTGGGCTACATAGTGAGTTCAAGGCCAGCCTGAATTACAGAAGTACAGAGCAAGATGTCATCTGAAGGAAGAAAAAATTATAATATATATATATATATATATATATATATATATATACACACACACACACACACACACACACACACACATACATATATTCCATTTAGACAGCACATCGGCAAAACCTATGCCAATTCATCTTAGTACCTCTCACAACTTTTTGCATAATGTTTGAGAAATAAAAATGTGTTCAATAAGTGGATGTTAGCTGTATAAATGAATGAAAGAATGAGTAAGTGAATCAATATGCCTTATTCATAGTTATAATCCCCATCATATCCAGGATGGTGCTTGAAATACACCAGACGCTCAATGGATATTGACTGAATGGTTGAGTCTGACTGAATTTTGGAACAAGTTCTTGTAATGGCCCATTTCCTGGGACTACAATTCATCACAAAATCACATAACAATTCTGAGACCACTGAGAACAACCTATTTTATTTTAAAGACAAAACTAATGTTCACAGAGGTGATTTCCTAAGTAGTCCAAGATCACAGAAGAAATCAAAAGGAGGACCTAAGGTGAAACTCTTTTGATTCCTAGCCTAGTACTCATTTTATCAAAATGAAACAATTTAACTATTAATATCATCAAACTACATTGAGAGCTGTTAACTCAATTCTGCAGATTAGCATCAGCAGCACTAAAGAAAAAACTCTATTTTCTTTCATTTCAAAACAATCGTTCCTAATGACTCAAACATAGTGCATTTAACAAACAACTTTACCCTAGCTACACCTCACCACCCCACTTTACCACTTACACCCTGCAAGGCAAGCAGATGGGATCTCCCAGAGCTGGCAAGGGGTTCGTGAATTTTCCACCATAAACTCAGCTCTGAACGCTTCCCCTTTCCATCCTTCACCACAATTCCAATGACATATGAAACAACTATTTCAGGCTAAATGAGAAAAGCGATGCAAAAAAGCTAGTGGCTGGAAACCAAACAGAGATAAAGGAGAGCATCAGGGACTGCAACTGTTGATATGGTGATGCTATGTGCTCTACACAAGTGGCTGGCCAGGCTAGCCTTGGTATGGCCAAACAAATGGTGGCCTGAAAAGAGGCCACTTAAAGTCCTGTGGAAGCAGAATCCATCTGGATGCAGTGAACACCAATTTCCTAAAATAATCTTCAAAACAAAATGCTCAAGAGGGCTTAATCTTATGCAGGCAGTATGGGCTCTTTTGGCTTCTCAGTAAACAGAATGCTCTACCACCTGGCCTTTCTGCAGCTCCATCACCGAGGAATAGACAAAATAAGGACACTAAAGCATGTCGTTATCCTGAAGCACTTTCTGAATCATCAAAGAGAAATTTGGCTTCCTGCAACTTTTAGAAGCAAACATATTGATATGCTATTTCTTCTAAATTGGCGCTTTGTATTAGACATACATGAAAGAGAGTAGAGGAGCTGATTAACTATAGCACAGATTTGTATTCTTACTTGATCATATGAATAACTTGAGGACATTGGGTAAGATCAAATACGAATCAAGATAGAGATTGGAAATGTGTATTTTTAGCAAGCAAACCAGGTTATTTTTATGAATTGTTTAGCACCAGAAACACCAAGACAGAAAATCATAGTATTTGTTTTGTGGATTACCAGAATAAGTGGAACCAAGGGGAAAAGGGTACAAATGTTCAGTTAGACAAAGAAAATAAATTTTAATTAGATTCATTGTGCAGAATGGTGATTTTATTTCACCCTTTTGGTTTCTAATTGCACATATTTGAGACTTTTCTTTCTTTTTTGCATTGCTTTTAATAAGAAATTACAATGTGACAGTTTCAAAACACTTTAGTAGTACATTCCCAACAATTGATACAATGCATATTGTTGTCCTCATTGTAGTTATACAGAGCACAGGGTGTAGACATGATAAATTTTCTAATGGTTATTAGTACAACAGATTTCTTCTCTTTGATCTAAGAGAAGGTAGTTGTATACATAGTCAAATGTTCCATAACTGCAGTGGGTTACTGGCAAAACGGGCAATGTTGGAAGCTGTTGAGTAGAGCCTTTTACAGCTCAGCATACTAAACTACCTTTACGCTTTATGCGTCATGTTTAAACTTTTCTGCTGGGTGGTTAAGGGCAAGTTAAAGCTAGACCTGTATAACAAAACATGTAGTTTTTGTATCTCCCAAGGTCAGTCAAATCCCCTCAGGATTTACTTTGGAACCATGTATAGTGCTTTGTAGCACTGTCGTCAGTGTCAGCCTTCTGGATGAGTCACGGCCATTGCTTGACCAGTTTGTTCTCTGTGAAAGCCCAAGAGAATGTTTTCTCTCTAAGTGATTCCTTTAGGCACACTATATACCTCAATCCCATTCCTCTGTGGTCCCTTAATCTCCTTGAACAGAAAATTTGGGAAACTACTAAGTTATAGGATGTTACAGCACAGGTTCTGTTCTGTCCTGAGTCCTCGCTGACCTTGAAGGGCTAGAGTCAAAATATTGGCTATCCTTATAGCCCTTTTCTTTCCTTTTTTAAAATATGGTTGACTGACTGGGGAGATAGCTTGTGGCACAAGTGCCTGCCTGGCAAGTGCAAGGTCGTGAGTTCAAACCCCGGTCCTACAAACAAAGAATTAAAAAAAAAAAATATGGCTGACTAAGGGTTTGTCAATTTAATTTAATCTTCTACAGAACCAACTGTTTGACGCATTGATTCTTTGTATTGTTTTCTTGGTCTTCACTGCATTAATTTCTACTCTGATAATTATAGTTTCTTCTTCTGTATGAGCTTTGGGCCTGACTTGTTCACTTTTTCTAGAAACCTGAATTTCAACATTAAGTTGTTATTTGAGCTCACTGTTTCCTGATATAGGTATTTATTGCTATAAATTTCCTTTGTAGGTCTGCTTTCATTGTGTCCCATAAGTTCCAGTACATTGTACTAAAATTATCCTTTAACTGTAGAAACTATCTAATTTCTTCAATTTCATTTGTGACCACTGGTTTTTAAAATTTCTATGTGTTGCCAGGTGTGGTGGTGCACGCCTATAATCCCAGCACTTGGGAGGCTGAGGCAGAAGGATCAGTGCGAGTTCAAGATCAGCCTGGGCTGTAAAAGTGAGCTCAAGGTCAGTCTGAACTGCATAGTGAGACTCTGTCTCAAAAAGAAAAAAATAAAAATTATATGTGTTTATGAAGTTTGTGTGCTTTCTTTTATCATTAATTTCCACTTTCACTACGCTATGGTCTAATAATATGCATGGGAGAATTTCAATTCCTTTACATTTATTTAAGCATGTTTGGTAAGCTAGTTTGTGGTCTATTTTGGAGAATACCCATGTGCAGCTGAGAAGAATGTGTATTCTGACATTGTGAATGAACTTACATCTACTAAGTCCATCTGTTCTAAAGTTTGGTTCAGTTCTAATATTTTTTTTTTTAAAAATTAATTGTAATGAGAAAGAAACAATTTTAATTAGACAATTTCAAAATACGTTAGGACAGTTACAATAATTAATACATTGCATATTGTTGTCTTCATAGTAGTTATTCAGACAACAAGACACAGACATGATATCTTGTCTAACACTATTAGTACAAATATTTATTCTCATTGCAGTTCTAATATTTCATTGTTGATTTTTGTCAAGCTGATCTATTTTTAACAGTAGGGTACTGAGATCCTCCATTATACTCTATTAGTGCTTATCTGATATTTTATCTCTGTTAATATTTGTTTTATATAGTTGGGTGCATTGACATTTGTTGCATATATATTTATGAATATTATCTCTTCCTCTTGGACTGTTCCCTTTACAAGGATGTAGTGACCTTCTTTGTCTTTCT
>PVKN010037887.1:0-11161 GCA_004027915.1 Capromys pilorides
TTCAAAATTTACAAAATCTGATTCTTGTTCAAAGTAAGCACCAAGTGACTAAAGCAAACATTTGCAAGTAGGAGAAGTGAGATTAAGAACTGCACGTGAACTCAGGCAGGCAGAATCTCCAAACAATCATGCTCAAGTTTAAACTGTTGTTAGATATAGAGCCACATACCTTAAAACACATTACAATTACAAACAGGGATCTTAGTAACCCTAAGGCTAAACACATTCTGCTCCCTGCTGGCATCAGATGCTGCTCTAACAGACTCTAAGGGTGTGACATACAAAAGGATGGACTTCTTGCCTATGCCAGTAAGGGACAGTCCTGGAAAAGTAATGTGTGGTACCAAAGCCACAACTCTTAACGGAAAGCCCCATATGATAGAACTAGCATGGAAAAGAACGCAAAACTACACTCGGCAGTACACACGTCCCACGTGGAATACTACCTGATGGAATTCTGGTTCAAGGTGCATTCTATACAAGCATTCCGGAGACACCGGAAGCACTCTGTGATCAACTGCAGGCTGGAAGGCAGATGTTCCACTTGGGTAGGGTCCCTGCAGGCCAGCTCCACAACCTGAGAAGATCTCTTCAAGATATCCAAGACTCTCTGGAAGATTGTCCTGGGGGCTGTTTCTCTGGAAGAGGACAAAACTGTTACAAAGTAGGAAAAGAAGACTCCAATTTCCCAATAATCTGTCCCAAAATGGCCTTGCGGGGAGGTGGGCTCCTTGGCCAGCTCTTCATCTCAATGCAGAAGCAAGGGTTGCATGCACAGGCGCCTACCACCCCTCAGGCACTGCACAGCCCTTCTGCGTGAGTCCCTGCTCTCACTGGTCATCACAAGACCCTACATTGATTTCATCCCTTGGACCAAGCAAGAGGACAAGGGAGCTGAACTGCAGCTCTAAACTGGTGACCCCCAGCTGCTGGACCTGGCAAAGATGCTTCACAGATGGTCTCTTCTGAGTCAGGAGACACTTCCTGTCCCCAAGTTTCAGCACAGGGACTTCTTGTAGGCCACTGCTGTGTCTGGCTTGTGGAGAGACAAAAACCACATGGCTTGTTTCCTTCTCTGTCCAGGCCCTTGGCAAGCCTGGAGTCAAATCCGTGGTCGCGTTTTAACAATAGTAGGAGTTCTCTTCCTATCAGGTTTTTCTCTTTTCTCCAATTTCCTCCCTTGCTCTAATCTGGTTTGGCCTGGTTTAGTCTGGTCTGGTCTGGTCTGGTTTTTTTTTTGTCTGGTGCTGGGGATCAAACCCCAGCTAGCACTCTAACACAGAACTATATCCCCAGTTCCTCCCACTATCTTTCATCTTTTTAATTGCATTTTTCAAGACAATTGAAGTTTGTTTTAAAAAGAAGCATGGCATAAATTAATCAACGAAAACTTTGGAAGCACATAAAATAATGTGCCTGGATCTCCCCCAGTCAGCCTAAGTGTGGGTCAGAAAACACTGACCCAGTGTCTCTGTGGTAAGGAATCTGATGAAAATAGTGCAATTCGAGGGTACAGCATTACATGCACCTCAGCAACTATATGAAACGCTTGAATACACAAGCTATTTTTTATGACAATATTGCCATGAGAAGAATGCTCACTAACATTCCCCAGGTGTTCTAGATGTACCACGCAGAGCGCTCAGGCGCAGACAAAGGACACCAAGGGTAACCGCAGCTGCTACGCCACACCTCAAATCCAACTCCACCATACAAAGCTTTAATGACATTTATTATTTACTGTTACAAATAAAAATAGAGCTCCACAACCTCAATAACCTGAAATAATGCCTCCTTTCTCTACTCAGAAGACTAAGAAATGGGAATTCACACACGCCTACGATCGAGAAGCCAGGGGAAACTCTATCAGCTGTTCCTCTGTGCTCTGCCTTTCCAGGAACATCCATCTTCCCACTACAAAGTCTTCCTTCCAAGGCAGGGTCGGTCCTTGAAACTTGTGACAATCAGAACTGTCATCGGTACGGCAAAACCTGCAGTGAAACAGGCTGCACAAGGTGGAAGAAAAGTACCATTCTCAGGAAAACTGATACTCCCATGAAAGAACAGCACTCCCCAGCTGGCTCTGAGCTGCTCCCTTTGTCTCCTATTAGTGTGTCCTATATGTATCATGCTTTCAACACACACACACACACAGCTGAACTAAAGCCAGCCAAAGGACTCCTGCCATCCGGATAGCTATCAATAGCTACTAAAGGAGAGCCCCATATGACAGCATCTAGCACCCAGCAACACAACCAGCTGTTTACTACACGGTGGACAGTGATCCCTGTCATCCAGGTGAGCTGGCTGCCATCTCTGTGCTCCCCTGGAACTAAAGCTAACACATCCACATCGCTATTCGTTATGTGTCTGCTCTCCCAACTGGACTCTACACTCCTGGAGAAGAGACTGCTGGCACTTTACTCTTCCCTGTCCCTCTAGGCCCCAGGAGGCACTCACTTATGGAACTGACTCAGTCAGGTTTAAAAGTGAGAGACCTAGCACAAGCACAGTGGCCTGTGCCTGCATGGCACCATATGACATGAGCAGTCAGCCATGCTCTGTGATGCAGTGCCCAAAACAGGCACTGGCTCAGGTTTCCCATCAAGAGCCACGCATCCTACACAGGGAAGCTGGAAAAATAGTCACATTTTAAGATGAAACTATAAGGTAAACACTCAAACTACTTATGTCTAATGACCACACAAAATAACTAGTTAAGTCAGTCGTTCTTACATTGCAAATATTAATAATTGCTGTCATTTCTCTTTAACCCAACTAACAAAAAATATTCATAAAGACCTCAAAAAGCTTAGCTACTCTTCCACAGAAGGCAGAAAGAACTTACAAGGACAATTAAAATTCAGCCATTAGACATTCCTATTACATAGGAATGCATACCCTGAAGACAATATAAAAATGAAATGTTACATTACAGACAAAAAAATTCTTTGACTTACACAAAAGGTAGAATTTCATTTCCTTCAAGTTTGAACAGATCTATAGGCTTAATCTTGGCAAGTCCTGCTTGAGTAAAATTGAAGAAAACTACCTGTGATTGTATGTCACAGCTCCGATGGCCTCGCATACTGTGTGCACACACATCTTACAGCTAATTCACCAGCTGGGATCTCCTACTGGAAAGGGAGCTAAGTGCTAGTCTTTGTAATGCTGCGACTAAGATGCTCATCTTGTTAAAAGATTTATCCTAATACCTTCCAGTTCATTAAAAGCTGGCATATGTGGTTCACAGTAGTTTAACTACTGTCACTGAGAAAAATGATTAAAATACACACAAGTTCAGAGATTAAAATAACAATCTCTGGCTGTTATCTAAAATCATAAGCATTGCTCACTCATTTGACCAGGCTAGATTGATCTGAAACAGAAAATAAACACATTTCTATCTCCTGCCACAAACAGCCTAGGGTGAAATGTTGCAATCCAGCTCTTCAGAGTTCAAGCCTCTGCTCTGTACATCCCAGCCTACCCTGTCACGTCCCAGGCGTTGAAGCTGTCCCACCGGCCCAGACTGATCCATTTAGCAGGGTAGCAAATATTTTCCATAAAAGGCCTGACTGGAACTATGCCACGTTCCACTACAGGCCTCAACACCCAGAAAATCTGCACCACAGCTCTACAGACCCTGGCAGCGCACAAGCAGCCACCAGTGACACTTAGACACAGGAGGACACCCACATTCTCCTACAGCTCCACTGTGGACACAAAAACTTTAAAAAGTTCATACATGTATCCTGGGTCATAAAATTTTATGTTTTCCTCTAACTGCTTAAAAATACAAAATGCAAAGCAGGCATGTCCCCACATGCCTGTAATCCCAGCTACCTGTGTGGCTAAATCACAAGTTCAAGATGAGCCTAAGCCATTTAGGGAGATCTGTCTCAAAATCTATAAAGGACTGGGGGTGTACCTCAGTGGTAGACCACTCGCCTAACACATGCAAGGCCCTAGTCCAACAGCGGGCAGGGTAAAACCATTCTTAACTTGTAGGCTACAAAATAGGTGGTAGGCCACATCTGGGCTTAGTCTGGTAACCCTACTTTAATAGGTTCCAGACACGCCAATCTTCTCCTGACCCCAAAAAATCAAATGTTTCCTTCTTTCCCATTGTCCTTACCACATTCAAAGCTCATTTCCTCAGAGCAAACAGAGGCTCAGATGCAGTCTGGTGAACGAAAGAAGCTAACAAAAGGCATCAGGGGCGCAGAGATGGAAAATAAACTCCTGGACCAGAAGTACTGATCCAAAAAAACATGTGTGGGGGACAGGATAAGACTGACATGCAGAGGAGGGCATGTCCCTCCTGCTGTCCCCATGGGGAAGGCTGGCCAGAAGGCTGTTACATCCATCTTTACTGCACGCACATCCCACAGGTAGCTGCAGGTGGGCTCTGGGTCAGAAAAGGACACGGCCATCCAACTCCAGCAGAGCACAGGCTCTTCGCAATTCTAGCGTGAGGATTCGCATACAACATGTTAAGAACTTCATTAACCTCGTGATGGATGTAATCATTATTTACTGCAAATTTACTATAAGTTCTATGCATGTGTATATAAAATATGTATATAAGAAATAAAAAAAATAAAATAAAAAAAAGAACTTCATTAAGAAGCTTACTTTCAAGTGATGCTCACACAAAGCAGCAAAGAGGGAGCCAGTTCTGTACGTCCCCCTTGGGAGGAGAGGTGGGAAGCCAGGGATGAGAAAGTATCATGGGTCAGAGGGGAGGCGGGCCACATGCAAAACATCGCACTGGGAAAAACAGCGGCTTTCATGGGACAGGAAGCCACAGAAGGTTCTGGGCAGAGGGGGCAGCAGCCCTTGTATGTGTGTTATTAGGGTTGAAGGCAGGGCCTGCACACTTAACTACTACACCCCATCTCTTTTTTCAGTTTTTAAAAAATTTTTCAATTTTCTTTTTTTTGAGACAGGGTCTCACTAAGTTACTAAATTGCTCAGGCTGGGCAGAATCTTATGATACTTCTGTCTCAGCCTCCCCACTGCTGAACTTACTGGAGCGACCCACCTCACTGGTTTTGACTCCTGTTTTTAAAAGATCCAATAGGCTACTCTGGGACAAAAAGTAAACCTATCAAATCAGGCAGGAGGCTACCCAGCTAAAGGTCAGCAGAGATCAGAGTCTGGCTATTTTAGAGATGGCCTACAGTGTTTGATGAAAACTGCTACAACGGTCATATGACGAAGGTCAGCCAGGCGTGACTCCAAAACTTGGGTATGGCAATAAATGGGAAGATTCATCTATTGTTTATGGAAAAAGAACACCAGTGATGAGGATATTTAGGGGAGGAAAAGGGCAAGGTGTTTGCATTGGGCTTTGTTAAGTCTAAAGGGTGTATGGAAACATGAGTGCAACTCAGTGAGAGGCCTGTGCACAGGCGCTTGCACCACCTGTAACTCCAGTCATCAGGAGGCTGAGGCAGGAGGGTCACAAATTCAAGGCCTGCCTAGGTTACATAGTGACTCAAGGCCAGCCTGAACTACACATTGAAATCCAGTATCAAAATGAAAACAGACAGGCAGGCAGGCAGGCAGATAGAGAAATGAAGACAAGGCAGAAATGTCAAGTAGGTGAAGAGACAAACCCACAGCCTCAGAGAAAAGACCAGCTGAGAAGCTGAGAAGATGTCACAGTCACCAGCACAAAGAAGGTGTCCAAACCCCAAGAGTAAAGGAGACCAAAGTAGAAAGAGGAGTGGTATGTGGATTCTGGGGTCTGAGGAGGAACACAGCTCACGGAGGTGAGGAAGGGACTTTTCTTAGGATGGAAATAATGAACTACAGCAGAACTTCTGGTCATTTAAGAGACAGAGGAAAAGAGAAACTTTCAGAGTAGCACATGTAAAAGGGAGCAGAGGCCAGAGCAGGGGTGAGGCAGCCAGCAGACTGCCCCATGCACAGATGAGCAAAGGCAGCGCAGCCCAAGGCGATGAGAGAGTTCCTGGAATTCCCCGCTCCCCCTTCCAGTCTTCTCAGTAAACATGGCCCTGGGAGGGGGGATGTGGCAGTGGAGATTGAGAGGGAGTGGGAGACACGAAGCAGCTGACAAGAGACTGAAGCAGTGGGAAACAGCACAAGGCAGCAGTGACACCACCCACCCAAGGCACATGGCCACCGGCCTCAACGAGATAAGGATAAGGAGGAAAGGAGCCCCTTACACATTGTAAGTGGCAATGTGGATTTGTCACCCGTCATGGACAGTGTCCTCAAAAATCCACAGCTCTCCTATGAGGCAGCAGTCCTACTCCTGTGCAGGACCCCAAGGAGGTAAATCAGTACATGGCATCCCACATTTGAGGCAACATTACTCACAAGAGCCAAGACCTGGTGTCCGCCAGCCAGTGGGCGGATAAAAACACAGAATACCACAGTCGTCATTTACAACAACCTGAATGGATCTGCAGGTCACTGTGAAGCGCAATAGCACCACCTACTCGCTGGGGCATCTGACAAAGGGAAACCCTTGGAAGAGAGCAGGCTGCTTATCAGAGGCTGAGGGGCAAAGTGGGGGTGAGGCAGAGTAAATTCAGGGGTACAAGGTCTCAGGCAGACAGGAGAGACAGGTTCTGAGCACTGCTACACAGCCAGGCAAGCTTGGCCAAGAACGGTCTACTGTATATTTCAAACTAAGAATAAATCTGAAGTGCCTATCATCCCAAGGAGGGTAGGTAAGCACACTGATGGGTAAGACAGTCAGCTGGAGTTCACAGTGTCTCATCCTGGACATGGTGGCACACCCTTGTAATCTCAGCTACTGCAAAGGCAAAGGATCAAGGCCAGCCTTGGGTTCTAGGCATCTGAGCAACACAGTGAGACCCTGTCTCAAGTAAAACATTTTATAAGGGCTGGAGACACAGCTCAGTGGTAAAGTGCTTTGTATGAAGACCTATGTTCAACCTCCAGCACCACACATGCACTAAAATTCATACAGCTAGAAAACATCACACTGTACCCTGTGTGTACAATTATGATTTGTCAATCAAAAATAACTTGAAATTGATTTTGAAGTGTTTTAGATAAAGTCAGCATGGTTATACAGTAGGATTTCAAAGAGGTGGTCTGTGTGGGTGCGTATTTTTCTCCAGCATCATCCTGCTATTTGGGTGCTGATACAAACAGGTTGGGCTTACAGAGAGCTGGGATTTAGGGAGGCGGGGCATCCAGGATGCACACAAGGAAATGCTTTATTGCTGATCCATGGATCTAAGCTGGATTAAGAAGGGAATGTGAATGTAATGGAAAGGGATGGAAAATCAAAGGGGTAATGCTAGGAAGCAGGATCAACAGCTCACAGGTCAGGGAGGTTGGAGGTCTGGAGTAGGGGCCCTGGAGAAGACATAAGGCAGGGTGCTGAGCTCAAGAAACAAGCTCCAGGAGTAGAGGGAGTCTATGTAATAGAGTCTGAAATAAGCAAGATTTCAGACACTGGAGGAACAGTTACATGGCTACACTAAACTGCTTGAGGGGTGAGATGGGAGGACCCACAGATCTCTTTTAGCTGTGAAAGTGACTCGGCAGGCGGTACAGAGTGGCATGCCACTCTGAAGATGTGAGAGTAAAACCTGGAGGGGTGTCAAGGAGAAAGAGCAGCCAGCAACAGCAACCAGCAAGACCACGTAGGGCCCTTCGCCTGGGAGCACTGCAGGTGGGGGGGAGGGGCGGGCAGTGCTCTCCACTGGGCCTCCTGGAAGCCAGGTCCTCAGCCACGCGTGCCCTTCCTTCAGATCAGGAAGGCACCAGAGAAAGCTGCTCAGAGGAGCTGGAAAGGAGACATGAGGAATTCTGCCAAGGGCACCAGCCAAGGGCTTTAAGAGCACCGAAGTCAGAAAGGAATGCCTAACGCCTTCGGGGAACGAAAGTCTGAGAAATGAGAAGACCTCTCTTGCTATATAAATCAGAACACTGGCTTGTAAGTGTCCACTGAGATTTTAATTTGAAGGGCACTGAATCTACAGGTCAGTCTGGAAAGAATCACTGTCTCTGTCATGTGGGGTGGCAAGGACAGCAAAAGCAGCTAACACTTGGGCTATGCCTACCAGGTGCCTCAACCCCTGGAGGGCAAGATTGAGCGTCAGATGCTCTTGAACCATCTTTGTGATTCCAGCCGGGCTAGGCTGCAGCCACGAGAGTCCGGCCAGCCTCATGACAGTCCCAGCGTTCCTTGCTGCCCAGTGTCTTTGCCCACAGTCTGGTAAGCCTTGGGGTCCAGTGACCACTACAAAGGAGCGGAAGAGCAGAAGGGCTAAAGCTCCCCTCTCCAGGTGACGACAGTCCAACTGTATGCTTGTTTAATTTGCTGGCTCAAACTCTTTCCTGGTGCACTTAAGATAATTGAATGTGAGAGGTGGCTCACAGTGACCACATCTGTATTTTGAAACTGAGTCAGAACACCTTAGTAAATAGTTCCACAGCTCGTGGTAAAGGTAAAAATAAAGGAAACTGCCATCACACTGCAAAAAGTCCTTTTTATAGTATAACCTAATTGATGTTCTCTCTCAACAAAGTTGAACTGAATCACAACTGAGTCAAAATACCATATGGCATCCTCGGTTAGTGGTGACTCGTGTGGCTTTATTTGGGGGGGTTTCCTTTTGTTTTGTTCTTTTGGTATAAAGATTCCTGCCAGCCGCAAGTCCAGAACACTGGGGAAAACCCATATGCATGTGTGTACACAGACAAGAGGTTTATTTTTATTTCTGTGGTGTACTGACTTCTAACATGCTCCATCTATTCATTCACTCCGTGTAATTCATATTACACAAGCACCAAAGGACGGTAGGCCTCTGCCCCGGGAAATCACTCATCCATCCCAGCTAACGTCTCCTGCACCTTCTCAGTCGTTTTTCTGAACTCTTGTTTTATATATGAAGGACCCAAGAACTAGGTATTCAAGAAAATAATAAAAATGCTATTGGAGGCTTATTACAGGTGAGACATGAAAGCATTCCGGAGAGTATAGACGCAAACTAAAGGAATCTTGCCCTCAGGTTGCTCTTGGGACCTGCAGGTAATTCCATGCTTAGAGCACACTATGTGAAATTCTGGAAAAGAATTTCAAGAGTGCCGGGAAACATGGTGTGGAGGCACCCAGAGGTCAGAGAATCTTCCAGGAGGAGGTGAGTTGGCGATCAAGTCTTAATGGAAAACCAGGAGTGTGAGTACGCACAGAGGAACAGAAGGGTCTGAGACTGTGAACGGCATGCGCTTCTGAGCTGGCGTTGGAGGCAATGGAATATACTCACTACACTATAGCGACTATCGCTGTAGCACAAAACACGGAGCTTGGCAGACACTACAAGGGGTGAAGACGTGAGTGAATAACACGGGATTGCTAACATTCTGGGGACTGGTGGGATCGTTACTGACTAGCCCTTGGTTGGTGCTGAGCGATGTTTTTTTCTCATTGGAACCAGCGGCTCCACAAGTATTTAGTTCAGCATTTATAGCAGGAGCCCTGCTAGGAGATATCCCTGCCCTCACGAAAGACAGATAAAAGGTTGTGATTGCATTATCAAATGAAAAAAGTAAGAGAGGCAGTTTACACTTTACGCACTTTGCCTCCGTTCAAACAATGCAGGATATTTATTTTTAAAGAGTTATAAATACATAACCCAATTTAGAAACAAAATATGTATCTCTACACACCAGTCACTGCATGGAAGTACATTTGATCAGGTCAAAGCCAAAGAGCCCAGCATGTTCATAGCTGGCAGTCAGAGTGCAATCAACTCCAGCCAAGATCCCCGTGTACCCCGCACTGAAGAAAGCTACAGGATGAAACCCAGGACCACAGTGCTACTCGCCTGCATCCAAAGAACAGTAACAGCTGCCATCACAGCAGCCCTGTGCTCAGGCCATGTGTAAGGCTCGGTCCCTCCAAGGTCAGGAGAAACAGTCCCTGGTCCATAATGCTGGCCGGCTGGTGACCAGACACAGCATCTCCAACACTGTCCCCACTAAAAAATGTGGTTTTAGGGCAGGCTCCCTGGCAACTGGAACAGGAAAATGCAAAACCTCTGTAAAGGAAGGAGTTAAGCCCAGAATGAGAGAAACAATAAATCTCTTAGGCAAAGTAAATCAGTAACTAATGGTCAAAGAGAAAAACTAAGACGCCCCCCCCCCCACACACACACACACACACTTAGCCATTCCCAGCGACCTACTCCCAGAATCTATCTTCCAATCCTGCAATTGGGACTAAACCAAAGGTTGCAGGGGAAGAACACTTCCATCAAGAAGCACAAAGAGGCAAGGGTGCCGTACTATTAATAAAGTGATCCCCTATTCCACAACCTCAGGGACCAGGTGGCAAAAGGTTACTCCACCGCAGAGGTAATCAGCACCAGGTCATAGTGTGCTCTGGTCACCAGGGCAGCTGCTGCCAAGATGGGAGCATGAAGATTTGGAATTTGTGGGCGCAGTGCAATCTCTCAGTTTTCCACACCTAGTGAGAACTGAGAACTATGAATAGTCAGCTGTAACACACTACACGGAATGAGAGGGAAGGGAGAGCTCAGAGCCCTTAGCAGAGAGCCCAGCCCGACTGCTGGCTAAAAACAAGGGAAATCAGAACGGAGCACAGAGGCTGGCCGCTTCCCTTCTCTAGCCTCAGAGTGGGCTGCAGCAGGGGCTGCGGCTCGTTGCCAAAGCACTTCCACCTAGATTGCCCCAGGCTCTCACCAGGAACAGTCTCAGGCCATAGGTCTAAGCGAAAGGGGAGCCTGTGCCCTGTGCTCCTGGAGTCCCTCACCTACTCCTGAGCCAAGCTGCCGGCAACAAGCTACCAGTCTACCCCACAATCGAGTCTTTAGACAGACAATTTGGAGGTGTGTCCCGCAGCTCCTGGGTACAGACAGTGAAACAGTGCCAGCTGCTCACGGAAAGCTCCTATGTGTAACACATCCTCTCCAACACTCCTGACTGATGAGAATCACCTACAATTACAGTTAATACTTACACCAAGTCCTTGCCTCAGATTTTTTTGGAAAAAATTAAAACAGGCTCAAATACATAGCAAGACATGTCTAAAGACAGCCTCCACAGGGCTACTCAAAATACTAAAACTTTTGAGGCAACCCAAAACACCACCTATGCACAGGAAAACGGTAGATATTTTATTATG
>PVKN010037888.1:0-11178 GCA_004027915.1 Capromys pilorides
TGAAATAAAAGCAGCTGTAAAGGGCTGGCCAAATAGCTCAGCAGATTAAAGCACCTGCAGGCAGGCACAGGGGCTGGGGGTTTTATCCCTGGGCCTGTGGTGCCAGCCCTGTCCCTGCGGCATGCTGAGACAACAGTTGAGACTGGGCATGGTGTCGGGTGCGCCTGTATTCCCAGGTCTTGGAAGCCTGCAAACAGGCGGATCACTGAGTCCCATCTAGCAGTGAGACCCTGAACACCCTGCAGAAGAAGTAACTCCCACTTCATATGCCTAACGAAGGCCTGTATGTGGCCCACATGTAGCACCTGTACGCAGTAATGAGGCAAGCAGCTCCCAAAGAAAGGCAAGATTTGCAGGGGCCTCGCTGAGCTGTCCAACCAGCACACACAAAGCTGCTCAGCACCGTGAGTTATCAGGGAAATGCAAATGGAAGCCATGGTGAAATACCACCACCCTGACAAACACAACAGTCACCTTTCCCTGGCTGCCATGCGGAGGGCACAGTGTGACCAGTGTGCACCAGAAAAGGTCATCACAGCTCTTTGCCAAAGCCCAAGGAGCTGGGTGCCTGGCTGCCGTGCCCGTGGAGGAGGGCCCAGCGCCTGCTGTCTCTCGCTGTGCGCCCATTCCTCCACTCCACTGGGTTAGCTGCAGCGCCTAGATCCACAGGACAAGTGGGAGGACTGGCACTGTGCCCAGACATTGCCGGGTGCCAGCACAGGGCCCCTAGGTCCTCCAAGCCCTGGGAAAGGTTCTGCAGAACTCAGGATGGGACCAAGATAGGGCCAGAGACTGTCACCTCAGGGAGTGGTGACACCTGGAAAGGACTGCTAGGCCGGTGGCAGCTGCCAAGAGCAAGCATTGCAACACACCATGTTGAAATAATTGCTCCATTTGCAAAGAAATCCTGCAGTTAGTTATCGACGCGGATATGGAACAATGGCCTGCCTTCACATTCTTGATGGGAACGAAAGGATTAGGAAAACAAGTTGCCACACAACTCTCAGCTGTTTCGTTCCAAGGTACTTTCCCTAGAGAAATGAAAATGTGCTCATGCGTAGATTTATACGAAACTGCTGGGACAGACCCATGTGTTTGTGCCTGGAGCCCAAACCTGCAGGAGACAGAATAAGCAAATCCTGTTGTGCATATCCAAGGGCAGAGATGCGTACTGGTGACGTGCACCCACAGGTCAGAGTCGCAGAAACATGATGCTGGAAGAAGAAACCTCACTCTGAACACCCCAGGAGAGCTGGCTCCTTCTCTATAAGTGTAGCCAGGCGTGATGGTGCACACTTGCAATCCCAGCACTCAGGAGGCTGAGGCAGGAGGATTTTGATGCAAAGCAGTCTGGGCTGCATAGTGAATTCAAGGTCAGACTACCTTACATAGTGAAACACTGTCTCTAAAAAAAAAAAAAAAAAAGTGGAGAAAACCAGGTCTCACCCACAGGGACAAAAATCAGGCCCATGGGTGTGAGGCCAGGAGGGCTAGGGACCAGCCAGGAAGGAGCCAGTGAGCCTTGGCTGGCGCAGATGCTCTGGACTGTACTAGTTGTGATGCTGGTCACATCTGTCAGGTTGAAAGCAGACTCTGACCATGGGTCAGAGGCACCGAGGTGTGCCTCAAGAGCAATATGCCGCTGAAGTTCTCTAAGCAAGCCCCAGGCTTCTACAACGCTGATCTTGCTGGCTGTGACCTCTGCAGAGGACGCTGGGACCGCGGCTGGAATGCAGCAGGCCAGGGTTTGCGGTTTATCTTGGGCTATTTCAGGCCTTCAGATAACGAGCCCTTCACTTGCCTCTCCCTGGAATTCTTGAGACTATTAGGTACAGCTCTCAGAAAGGAGCACATTGTTGAGGCAGGCAGAGCTGCAGCCGTACCCGCCCCTAAGCTGAGGCCCTTTCATAGGGCCTGCCTGCGGCCCCTAGCCAGGTCTGTGCAAACGCATGGACTCCCCACTCTGTGCTCTTCAGATACAGAAGCTCGGGTGGCTGCTTCCACTTCAGAAAAGACCATCCGGGGTAATGGAATCTCTGCTCTTGAGTGGCAGTGGCTAACTGGCTCGGAATAAACTCAAACAAAGACTCTTACAGCTGGGCATGGTGGCACATAGCTCTATCCCAGCACTCTAGGAGGCAGAGGCAGGAGGATCATAAGCTGGAGCCCAGCCTAGGCATTTAGTGACTTACCAAGATCTGGTTTCAAAATTAAAGCTGAAATAGGCAGTGGTGGACATCTGTAATCGGAGCACTCAAGAGGCTGAGGCAAGACTATCACAAGTAATCCTGAGGGCCAGCCTGGACTACACAGTGAGTTCAAGGCCAGTGAGCTCCTATCTAAAAAAAAAAAAAAAAATCTACAAAAAATGGGAAGATGAAAAAAAGGTACGTGGCTCAAAGCAAAGGACCTGGGTTCAATCCCCAGTAAGGGGATGGAGATTCAGCTACAGCACATGTGTTCTACTTCCCAAAGAAATGTAATTTGTAAGTTTTATTTTTCTTTCATTAATGTCATAGCCCGTTTGGAGTGTTCTCACAAATTTCCTCACCACAGGTCACCTGTAAAGAGCAGAATTTCACTACCATGCTATGGGCAGCCAACAAGGTTATCAGCACTGTGTGGGTGGGTCCTGGTCTATGTGGGTGGCTTCTTGGTTCCCTGCCAACCACATAGGACAGGATGAAAGTCGCCTGCCTCGTCTTTCACAAGGGCATTCTCACTGGGGAGGGTCACCTAAAGGTCCTAGTGATGCAGTGTAAAAACTGATCCTGGTAAATGACCTCCAAACGATATAGGGAACCTCCAAATTGATGCAGCAAGAAAAAACTGATCTGGGGTGGATGACCTCCAATAGGGAACCCCCAAATGACATAGGGAAAACTGATCTCCCAACCTGAAAAGTACCTGGGATGAGTTCATGTTCTCTAAAACCGAAGAATGAATTTTAGGAACAACTGAAGGTAATGAGCAGAACATATTTATTAAGGGAAAGAGCTCCTGTCCAAAGAGGGACAGGAGGGGGGTCCCGAGTGGGTGTCCCCCAGAAGCTATCTCTTCCAGGGACTCTTATAGAGGAAAACCATGTGGTGAAGTGGGTCTAAGGTTGTGGAGAAGACATGGGAACTCACTTAGGTGGGTATGAGGTGGGACAAAACTATGGTCAATCAATGAGATTACAAGCACCATTGCTCAGGTAAAATAGATTAAATTCAGTCTCTTCCTGTTGGGGGTTGAGTTAGTGACTCAGTTGGGCTCTTTCAAGGCAACTGATATCTACTTACATAGATAGCAATCCCTTCCCATCCTTAGGGAAGTATGTAGCTGTATTTTTCACTCATGTCTTGAGATCTGGTCCACAGTGGAGGAGTGTCTGTTCATAGTTGTGAAGTCATCTTGTCTTCCATGTCGTCCTTGAAGGCCTGGCCCTATCTAACTGCCTATAATATTTCTATCTAATTCAGCTGCCTATAACAAAACGATATAGGGAAAACTGATCTCCCAATCTGAAAAGTATCTAGGACGAGTTCCTGTTCTCTAAAACTGAAGAATGAATTTTAGGAACAAACGGAGGTTATGAGCAGAACATATTTATTGAGGGAAAGAAAGCTCCTGCCCCAGAGAGGGACAGAAGGGGGGTCCCGAGTGGGTGGTCCCAGACAGTGAGGCGGGTCTAAAGTGAAAACCATGGGAACTTGCTTAGGTGGGCATGAAGTAGGACAAAACTATGGTCACCCAGTGAGGTTACAAGCACCATTGCTCAGGTAAAATTGATTAAAACCAATGCCAAATGGGGAAGTGAATCACGTAGCAAGTGGACAGGGATACAGAACAGGGTCTCTTCCTGGTGGGGGTTGGGTTACTGACTCATTTAGGCTCTTTTAAGGTGACTGATACCTATTTAGAATATCAATCCCTGGTGCGCATTCCTAGGGAAGTACACGGCTGCATTTGTTTCTTCTTTTGTCTTGAGCTAGGAGTGTCTGTCTCTTCCAAGTTGTAGTCACCTTGTCTTCCATCTTGTCTCGAGAGCCTGGCCCTATTTGACTGCCTATATTTCTATCTAGTTCAGCTGCCTACAACACTAGTGGCTCAACACGGAAGGAGGGGACCGACTACTACCGAGGCTGCTTGCATTTGGGACAGATAATCACCATGGTTCAAAACTAGAAAGACACCAAAAAGCACCCAGCAGTGAGTTCCTCTGGACCCCACTCCCAGCCACCATTACCAACCCCACACCTAACCATGCAGCCCTCCAGAATCCTTCCTCTTTATGGAGACACAACTGGATGGGTTTTCTTTTTCTGAACAGTTCATACACTGGACATATTCTGCATTTAGTTATTTCCCTTAGCATTCCTGGAGGTCGTTCCACGTTAGCACATAAAAACTTTCATTGCAGAACTGCAGTGTTCTGCTTCTGTGATGGCACACCTGCGATCCTGCTCATCTCTCCCTCTCAGGCCCACCCTCCCTCCTTGCCCTGTGCCCGCTGCACCACAGGGCACTGAGCACCACCACTCAGTATCGAGCCAGCACCCACATCCTCTGCAGCGCTCCAGAGATCACTGCTAACCAGCTGGCTGGTGAGCCAGTGAAAATGCAGGCTCGGGTCCGAGTGGGCTGTGGGATTCAGGGCTCTTCCTACCAGTTTGTTTAATCCAAGTAAAAGAGTTAGGGGTTGGTTTAGGGAAAGTTTAGACCTATACAGTTGGTTGTGTTATATGAGTGTGATTCATTGAATTTGGGGAAGTTCTTCCATGACTTATATCTCCTTTCAAGATATTAACATGCTCTTGGGTGACTCAGGCCTCTGGTGAGGGACACACCAGGAGAGGGACCGGTGGAACGAGGGACTCATGTGTCATTTTCCTAAATTTTTTAGTTTTATCAACAGCCCTGTGATGCTACAGAGACAGAGATGCAAGCTAAACATGGTGACAGACCTGGGAGTCAGAACAGTTCCACCCGAACTCCAGGGGAGGGCGTGTCCGGCCCTGCTGCCCAGCCCAGTTCTGGAGGAGCTGCTGAGCATGAAAGGGCTCACAGCGTGGCCTCAAGCAAGTCACTTACTTCCGAGATGAAAGGAAGTTAACATAGATCTCCAAATTGGTCCAGTTTTGTTCCAAGATTGAGAGTAGAAAGCTTTACAACACAGCAGCAAGCAGGTGTGGACAACTACAAGCTCAAGTGCAGCCTGGGCAATTTACTCACTTCACAACACCTTGCTCCAAAATTAAAAATTATTTAACAACGGGATGGGGATATACCTTAGCGGGAAGGTGTGTTAGATGCAACCTTAACTAGAGGGTTAAAAAATGTGGTGTCACGAAGCAGAGGCTCACAGGAGGCAGGGCTGGGTCAGCTGCCCTGCACTGTTCTTGCTCAGGTGGCTTCCAGGACCCTCATAAGAGAAGCGCCGCAGTGTGATGCTAACAGGGGCAGAGGCCAGAGAGCACTGGCAGCAACAGGGCTCCGAACTCTGGTGCATGAAAAACAAAGAAAACAAGCAGCACTGGTAACAACACATTTATTTATGTACCCTGTTGTGTGACCCGGAGGTGCTTTTCATTTTCCAATGGATCGTTAAAACAATTAAAATTCCAGAAGGTTAACTAGTGTTTTATTGTTGCTCATGAGCATAAACAGACTCAGCAGCACAGCAAGGAATTCTTAACACATCTCACCTTTTGTTGGTGTAAATATGGTAGGCTAGGTTTTGGCTACAGATCTAATATGGAGATTACCATTAAGATTCTAAACCTCAATGTGTTCTTCAGACACAACAGGACAAATCTGGGTGTAACTTCTGAACTTCAGGACTTCAACTAGGAAGCTGCACAAGGCCAAGACTCAAGCCTGAAACAGAGAACTATCACTACGCATGGTGAGATCACAGCAGGACTGGCCAACCTGGTACTAATCTTTGCGTAGGCACAGTACTTTCTAAAAACAATTCACTGTAGATGGCAGGCTGCTAGCCTTGTATGTACCAGGTACAGAAATTCAGATAGACCCTGTCAAAGAACCGGACAGCACTCCACACTGGATTTCTCATAGAACCAGCCCTCTTCCAGCACCTGCGGCCACAGCATGTTTCCAGATGCCTCCTGTCCTTTTGCCTCCGAAACTACGACAGTATCAACTACAGATCTGATTTGTGTGATCAACTGGTACTCACTGCAGAAAGGACCTACGGATGTGCTGATCACCAAGGATGAGGTTTCCACTGCATTAAATTAAATTATATACTGCTGGAAAGATGAGAGTTCCCAGATCCTCAAAAACATTATGGCTAAGGAAATAGAGAACTCAAAAAAGGAATCCACCTCCAAGAAACTTAATCCAGTATAATAAAATAGAACTAAGTGCCCTGTCTAGGAAAAAGTTTATTAATAAGGAGCAACTGGGACATCATACATCGTTTCTTTGGAGATTAAAGTGCAGGCTATGAAATGGCATATAAAATAATGCATAAAATAGTGCAATACCGAGGTGCCATAATTTTTATGAAGCATAGCCTATTATGTCTTCTTTCAAAATCCAGCTGTAGTGACACCTTTTTGCTTAGTTATTTAAGCATTATTTATACTGTTTTACCCACATTTGGGGCTACGTAGAATATTCTAAAATTTTAACATGTAGAATAATGCGCATACATCTTGAAACTACTAAATAGAGATTAAGGCAATCCCCTGTGAAGTTCAGCACTCCAAAACACATGTTTTACAAAAAAAGTTACTTCCAAAACCAGTGGCTTTAGACCTGATGGCACTGACAGGATCGGGAACAGCAGAACTGGTCTGCACACGCCCACACCTGCCCCTGCGTGCGAGCTCCCCGTGGCAAAACAGTCAGGACACCACAGGCCGTGGCCCCGGGAGTGTGAGCGGCGCGGCTGGGCGGGGAGGGGGCCAGTCCTTTCCACTCCCTGCACTCATCTTCTTACATTTGTACACATCCTGGGATGGCACCATAATACATTTAGGCGGGCATGACACAGTAAAACAGTCTCTGAAAAGCAGTCAAGGTGATGGAAATACTTTATGAAACGTTGTGCTACCAACAACACATAGCACTTAGAGGACTAACAGAAAATTCAAAGTCACCTTCTACGAAGCTGGATTTCAAATATAATGTAACATTATCCATTTCAGCTGATGAACATGGTGTGTGACCTTCGCTACCCCAGAGCAGGTGCAACACCTACCCTGACAGTTGGCTCAATGAAGTGTAGGCAACTAGTAGTTAAGCTAGTTTGAAACTTCAACTGTAGTGCTTCGTTTCCCTGCATGTGGGACAGTCACACACTGGCAAGCACAACTCAAGATTGTGCTGCAGAAATCTGGCCTGAAGAACAGAAAATTTACTTTCTAACACCATGGATGGTCACTATGAAAGCCATTCACTCATGTTAACCAATGTAAGACTACAGATACAGCTAGGCTAACTAGATGGAGTTTTAAAAGAAATTCAGAAAAGTTTTAACAATTTATTAACAGTTACTACAGAAATAATCTGAAGCTATTCCTTTTTGATGCATAAGGTTCATACTTTACACTGGGGTACTTCAAAGTCTTCCTGTTAGCAGAAAAACAACTACTAAAGGCCATGAGTACACCAGTAGGCCTCTGCCAAAGTTCTGGTAATATGGCTAAATCCTAGGATTACAAAAATGAGACCTGCTGAGAAAAATGCATTCCAGACGGGGACTTTCATAGATAACCTTGGCTGACAAATGTTTTAGGAAACTTTATTTTAAAATTACCTTCCCAACAAACCATGAAACACCTGGACGTAACTTTAGGGTTTTTCACTGAAAACACACTACATTGTATGTAAATGGAGTTTAAAAGTAAAGACATAGAACTAATCAAAATCTGAGGATAAAGTCATAAAAGGACAATACAAAAAATGGCTAAGAAGAAGTTTCACTTGGTAGCTTAACCTAAAATAGGAGTAACCATGTCATGCTGGACGGATACAGGAGGTGGATAACCTTGTGCTTTTATTCAACTAAGGTACTTACCGAAACCTTGGGTTTTACACAGGTATCAAACTCCCACCTGGAAAGGGATAGTTTTCTACATTACACCTACATTTACTTTAAATAACTGAAGCCCAAGGCAACAGTTTAAAAGAACAGTCAAATAACTACATAATTTAGTACATTAAAATAAAAGTAGGACAGTGATAACTGAATGTCTCTAAAGTATACAGCTCGGGAAGAGAAACACTGCACACATTCTGGAAGTTGTTAAAGTGACCACCGGGAAGGGTGAACAGTGCAAGACATGCTTTTCCAGTTACAAGCTCAAAATAGGAGTGCAAACAAAATTAAAGCTTCTATATAAAGTTAGGACAAGGAAAGCCTGAAATTAAACTTAAAAAGCTTCCCTCGGGTCAGCTCCTAACAATGAAGTGATCTAACTGCTTTTTCATGGCACCATTTTCTTCAGTGAATTTTCCTTCAGTGGCAAAACTAAATCCCCAAGCTGGGTCCCACATCTGACCATCCAGGCACAGTAAGGAGGGAGTTAGACCAGCACTAGCTCCCAGAGGCCTGGTCATAATAGAAAGGGCCTTGGACCTGGGTTTTTTGCCTCAGCCAGTGTACCTGAACCCTATAGATAACAGATAATGCAACGGGCTTCAACAGTCTCTTGTTCCTATAAAACTGGAGGACAAAAGGAATAAGAACTCTCCCCTGGAGGCAAGCAGTTGAGGTGGAAGATGTAAAGCGTTTAAATCAACAAAACGCTATGTGGAGAAGTACAGAGGTTCAAGATCAGTGCCAGTGCAAGAGCTTTTAAGTGGGTTGACTAGGCAGTGCATGCATCCATCCATGCGAATGTAGGATATGGCCCCAGAGAAGTGAAAATGTGGACACCAACTGGATCTGTCCCTTACCAGTAGTTTATAAAAATATATAGTCAATACTGTAGAGGCTCCTTCTACAGTCAACACTATGCAAGTCCTTTCAGTTACCCATTACATTGATACCAAAAAGCTTAACTACTTTTCAGACATTCCAGACAAAGGTCACTTATAACAAAAAGTCAACTTTTTTTTTTTAAAACAAGATAGTGTCCATTTAAAAAGTAGGGTTTTTTTTTTTTTTTCTTTCAAGTGAACAGGACATTTTCTGTATGAAAACAACTTCTAGTCTGTCAGGACTGGTTTGCTTAAGATCCTAGGTAATGTGCATATATGCAGAAACAAACAGGGATTATCTGCACAGAAAAAAGTCAACTCCCCAAAACATGATAGAACAGGTCTGGTTAGTACAAATCTATTGCAAAGTAAAAACTCTGTGCGTCAGTTCCACAAGGAGAAGCAGGGGGAGAATGTCCCAACCATGAGTTCAAGCTGAAGTTATATTCTGGAAGCCTAGGGGGCCTGGACACAGGACACAGCATTGCTCTCCGGATCCTGCTAGGCCAAGCCACACCTTCCTCTGGAGCAAGGCCCATACTCTCCCAACTACTTTCGATTCCGAAGTCGCTTCGATTTTCTAAGTGAGTCTATGGCTTCCGTGGCCTTTCTCCGTTTCCGAGGAGACTCCTCACTCTGCCTAGCCCCTGAGGAGCTTCCTACTGCGCTCTCCATGACTTCCCGAAGTTTGCGCTCCAGCTCTGCCAACCGCGCATTCTGTTCGCCTATAATCTGGGTCTGCTCTAGCAGTTTCTGGTCTTGGTCTTGAAGCTGTTTTTGCTGTTCCTGCACTTTGGTGCGAAGCTCAGAAATTTCCCGCCTGAGAACAGTCACTCCAGCACCGTTGGTCTTAACCTGCTGCTGGAGTTTAGTAACCTCTTGTCTCGAAGGGTTTTGCTTCGAGAAGAGCTGCATTGTTGTTAGGGCTGCGGATGGTCCTGGAACTGTGGAGAAAGTTTCAAAGGGTCAACACTCACGTTTCCTAACCGGTGATACTTTGGTAGGTTCATTTTAGGGCACAATATCCTCCTCTTGCTTCTGAGTTTCTCCTTTATAACCTACTTGGCTGAACAGATTAATCTGGTAATTATTAAACTATGAGTAAATGTGAACTCTTTCTCTTGCTCACAGAGCAATGCAGTACCTTAACTGCCAGCAAACAGAGAAAGTACTGAGTTGCATAAGCAGGAATTTCCAATATTGTCAAGTACTTTTAGGACCAAATAAGAAAACACAAGTACTCAAATTAGCAAATTATTACTTTCTATCTCATTGTACATAAACAAACAAACTTCCAGGTTACAAGTAGACTATTGTGCTTTCCTGTCTTGCAGTAGAAGGGATAAAACCCAGAGCTTCTTCGTGCATGCTACCCAAGCACTACTGCTCCGCTCCCTCCCAGCCTTACCATGGTCCTAAGTTCACTATACACTCAACTAGTAAGACAGTAAGGACTCTGTCAACACAGGGGTCATATCACACAAAATCACCAGGAGGAACTGTGGCCACAATGCATGAAGGCTTCGGTACTACTTTTTCGTACTATTCTTTTTTTACGAATCACTGGAGGGACTGGGAAGATAGCTCAGCAGTCTAAGCGCCTGCTTGGCAAATGCAAGGACCCAAGTTCGATTCTCAGTACCACATGCTATGCCAGCCATTAAACCTGGGCATGATGGTGCACACCTGTAATCCCAGCGCTGGGGAGGCTGAGAGAGGTGGATCACTGTGAGCCTGAGCTGCACAGCAAGGCCCTATACCCAATAAACAAAAGATTAAAAAAGTAAACTTAAAAAAAAATACTGGAATATAACATGGGCACAGAATTCATGATTCTAAACTGATAATCAAGATTTTTAAAATCTTCTTCCCTTACTTGTTTTTTTTGAGACAGGCTCTTACTCTGTAGCCCAGGGCTGGCCTCAAACTCCTTCCAGGCTGTCTCGACCTCCTGAGTGCTGCAATACAGGTATGTGCCAGCACACTCGTCATTTAAATCTTTTTTTTCTAAACATTTTCTAAACGGACCAGAAGCCTATTTCTACCCAAATCCAGCCAGCTCATTTCTCTGACACACACAACCACAACACTTACCTCCCTGAGGAGCACTTATCCTAGCCAACTTCCTCATGCTCCAAGCCTCAGATCCTCACAGCTCCTGCATTCACTGCATCAACTGCACCAACCCATCTAGCATTCCTCTTTCTCACCACTCTGCCACTGCTGTATGCATGCTATTTT
>PVKN010037889.1:0-11160 GCA_004027915.1 Capromys pilorides
TTCACATTGTTACATTTTGGATTATATTTATATTAACATGATATAACATTTTATAATGCTAAAAGAAGTTAAGACTTTGATACAACCCATGGTTGTAAAATTAGGTGACTAGTATATAAACAGAATCTTTCTACCTTTTCTTTCCCCACCTTTTAAAAGACATTAGTAGTTACCTTATTACTGTCTCTTACAGTTCTGGTGGCTGATGGAGTCAGCTATTTTCTCTTGGGGAATTTCTTATGGTAATCAGATAGTGGCTGAGACCATAATCACCTCCACAGATTTAAACTTGAATATCTTGTTGATATTAGCATTCTGTTGGGATTCCGTTGGTGCCATCAGCTGAGACTATAATATATATCTAATTTCTCCACGTAGGTTGGGTCTCCTCAGCCTGGTGGTAGATTCCAAGAATCTTTGTGGCATTTCAAGGCTACAAAGTGAATGGAATCACATAGCACCACTCCTTTGTATTCTTCAGGTTAAGCAGTCACAGCAGTCTACTCAAGCACCCTAAGAAAGAGGGACTCCACTTCTCTCAATGAAAGGAGCACCGCTGTACTTCTAGAATAGAATGCAGGATGTTGTCTTTTGTTGCAGCCATATCTGAAAGACATATTCCATCTGCTCTTTACAACAAATCATGTTCCTCCTACGTTTAAAGTGTATTCATCCTTCCTCCAAGTCATTCCCTATAATGATATCACTTTAGCTACAGTGCAGTGTCAAGTTGTCAAGATCTTACCCCCACACTCCCCACTTTTGTTTTTTTTTTTTGTATTTTAGAGAAGGAACTACAGGGACAGGGTGTTCAGGGTCTCACTACTACGTCAGACTTGTAGTGATCCTCCTGTTTACAGCCTCCTAAGAACTGGGATTACAGGTGCACACCGCCATGCCTAGTCTCAATTGCTGTCTCAGTGCACTCCAGGGGAGGGGCCAGTAAAGCAGGCCCAGTATCAAACCCCAGGTCCCTGCCCCTGCTTGCAGGTGCTTTAATCTGCTGGGTTATTTGGCTGGCCCCCTAGATCTTCCCTTTTGAAGGCCTGCCTAAAGATAGATCCTAGGCACTTTAATATACTCAGGGGAGCTGGGGATATAACTCAGTGGCACTGTACATACCTGAGTTGAATTCTAGATATCAAAAAAACAACAATAACAACAACAACAACAAAAATAATAAACATACTGAAGGCACCTTATTCAGTTAGCCATTATGATTTTTAGAAATAATGCTATTTTATAATGATCCTTGGAAATTTAAATACTTACAAATTGAATTAAAAATAACTGTTATTTAAATTAAATATGAAATAGTCTTACGTATGGAACCACAAAAAAGACATTTGTATGTCTTATCAAGATACACATAAGCTTTAAGAAATGAAAATGTAGGCCCAGTGGAAAGAAGTATTTATTTATTAAATATAACAAGACATTAACTATTATTTCTTATGGTAATCTGGAATTTATGCACTCATCCAGGTATACTGTGACTTGTCTATATGTCTTAATTTAGGCTTCCATTACAAACACCATCAATTGGATAATTTAAGGAACAGGTATGGATTAGCTACAATTCCAGATGCCAGAAAGTACAAGGTCAGGGGGCTAGTAGATCTCTTTTGAATCAAGGGCTCAGTTTCTGGTTCACAGACATCCCTTTGCTTGTATTCTCACACGGAAGAAAAGAGAAAGTCACTTTCTTGGGCCTCTTTATAAAAGCTTTAATCTCATTTTTAAGGATTTCTCCCTCAGGTTCTAAATTGTGTGCCAGCGGCCCCACTTTCAAGTACCATCATGTTAGGCATCAGGCTTTATCTCACAAATTTTGAGGCATAAAGACTTTCTGGCCCTAGCACTGTAGCAGTTAGTAGGTATAACAGATATTCACATTTAAATGCCTTTATTTAGCATTTAAGGATTCTTGCAATCAAAAAGTTAGATCACTGTTAGGACTAGTTTACTCCTTTTTGTATTTTAGTTGCACTATAATTTAACTTTCATTTATTCTACATATATCTTTTGGGAAATTCTGAAAAAATAAAATCTTGTATCTCCTGTGGAAGGGTTAAAATTTCTGAGAAACTTTGAGATAGAATCTCTTTAGTTATTGGATATGTTTTTCTCTACCTGTTAATTTCACCTTAGTTTACTGGCAATAACTATTTCATATTATGATCACAGAATTATGATCTACTCCTTATAATCTGACTGGTTTCACCCCTGTACTAGAGCTGTAGTGGGGACTGTGTTCTAGCCAAATCTTGATCACCCTCCTTGCCTCCTATAGTTATCAGTCTGCTTGACATGTTAGTGGCGTATGGCCTTGGCATTTTGACTTTTCAGTTACACAAACAGCTCAATTTCCTTTGAACTCCACTACCCACTCTTCCCATAAAATGTGTCTCCTAGGTATGAAGGTGGGTTTTGTCCTTTTCCTTTGCTAGGCATTTACACTTTATATTTTGAATTTTTGAATCTTGCTTTGCATTTGAGTCATAGATATATCATCCTTTCTTATAACTATTACTCTGCTGAATATTGCTGATGTGTCCCTTATCACCCAATGTCTTTAATGTTATTTAATCACGCTTGAAATTTGCCCATGGCATTTATCCTCTTCTTTGCTTCTAACTTTTTAGTTTACTTTGAAACACATATAATATTTTATATTATTATTGAATTAATATAGTAGTACAACAATTTGTGGAAATAAAATTGAGTTTACTTGTCTAGTTTATAGATCAGGAAAAGGTTCTGAGACAAGTGGTGACTTCTTGGCATTAAGGGCTATGCTTCAAGGAACAGTCAGCACTGATGCTGTGGGCAATGTGTTACTATGAATGCATAGTGCCTGTGCCTCAGGCAGGTAACTACTAGAATACTTTCTCCTTCAATTTACTTTGTTTACATTGCTGTACATTTAATGAACATTGCTGTGTTCCTGAAGCCAGTCACAGTAGATAGGAACTGTAGTCATAGTACAATGTTTCAGGTACTGTGCTACATATCATTTAATAGTCCCCAAACTACTGTGCAAGATTGGGACTGCTGTACCTATAGGCAAGGCAAGGTATGTTTTCTTTCTTTCTTTCTTTCTTTCTTTCTTTCTTTCTTTCTTTCTTTCTTTCTTTCTTTCTTTCTTTCTTTCTTCCTCTCTCTCTCTCTCTCTCTCTCTCTCTCTCTCTCTCTCTCTCTGTCCTTCCTTCCTTCCTTCTTTCTTTTTTCTGGAGGTTAAGAACAGAATATATTTATTGGAAGAAAGAAAGCTTCTATCTGAAAGATGTACAGAAGGGAATCTGAGTGGGATGCCCAAGGAAATTTTTATGAAACAAGAAATAGTTTATACAAGTGGCACAACATGCTAGCCATTAATTGTGATGGAGTGAGCGTATGTCTAACTTCCAAGTGAAGGTTTTCAAGTTTTGTCCATTAAGTATAATGTTGGCTGTTGCTTTGTCTTAGACGGCTTTTATTAGGTTGAAGTAAAGACCATCTATTTCGATTTGCTGCAGTGCTTTTGTCATGAATAAGTGTTGGACTTTGTCAAAAGCTTTTTCTGCATCTATTGAGATGATCATATGATTTTTATCTTTGGCTCTGCACCTCAATTTCTTTACCTGTTATTTAATTAATTATTACTTTTTTTTTTTTTTTTAATGTATTTTGGTATAGGGACTACAGAGTCTCACTACACATATAGCACTTGTAGTGATCCTCCTGTTTTCAGCCTCCCAAGCACTGGGATTGCAGGCACAAGCCACCATGCCCAGTCTTATTCACCCTCTCAGTGCACCCTGGAGGTGGGCATGTCATAGCACACTGGGGATCAAACCCCAGTCCCTGTGTCTGTCTCAGCAGGAGTTTTAGTCTGCTGAGCCATTTGGCTGGCCACTTCTTTACCTATTATTATACTTCAAATTCATTTGCTATGTCTGGTCAGCCCTTTACATTTTCATTTTAACGCTTCATGAGTATCTGAAATATGAGAGTGCCATATAGAAGCTATGAATATAGATGAATGTATAGCTTTTGATGTGGGTTGATGTAAGCAGCTGGTTGCAGTTAGCTGTTTATATCTCCCACTCTGATTTGAAAGCGCTAGTAGAGAGAGGTCTTCATAGGTTGTTATGGCAGTATTTAGGAGGATGTGGTTAACCTGAATTATTGAGGGACATGTGATAGAATTGACATTTGAATGTGTTTTAAAGGAGGAGATTGAGGTCTACAAGAAGAGTTGGGAGAAGGACATTGTGGAAGGAAGAAAGATTACGTGTCTAGAAGAAAGAAAGAAATAACAGGTATGTATGCCATGTGCCTACGTTAAAGGGAGGGTCATGCAAAGGATATGTGCCTGCCAATACAGTTCAGAGATTGGCTCTCGCTCATTGACTCATCTCAATCCAAGGTTTGGTGTTTTACCTTATGTTTTCAGTTGATGTGCTGTACACTTTTGGAGTGTGCTCAGGATAGTTTCTCATTAGACATGCTCTTAGAAATTGATATACAGATATCTATTCTAGAAGTAGGTTTGTCAGTTTATTAATGTCCCAACTCTCAAGCAGATCAGATTGCTTGATTTGGCAGATCAGTACTTTCCTGTCTTGAAGTTTCTTGAGAAGCCAATTTATTAACTGGAGCTCAGTCGACTTGAGAAGTTGATCTAGGGTTCCTGACCAATGTACCGTCTCTTGTTTCTTGAGAGAAACATGGGAAACCACATTTCCAGAAACCTCCTCTTGATCATGGAAAGAAACTCAGCAAGGATGTTTGTGAAGTAGCTCTCAACTGAGTTAGCTTGAGGCTGTATTTACTATAGAAAGAGATTTGCTAAGGAAGCCATGTGATTCAGGTCAAGTCAACCAATACTGCCCTCCTGTAATACAGCTTGATCTGGTCTACACTATGATGGCACAGGTGGCTTCTCTAGTTCTTTTGGACCAGCCTAGTCTGGCTCCTTTCCCATATCTTTTGATCAATCTGTTTTCCCTTTAGACTTGGTGAAATATCTGTCAAGTTATAAGAAAGTCTTAGGTGGGATACAAGGGAGGTTTTATATAGTCCTGACCCAGTTTGTTTCTATTTTTAGTCAAATTTCCTTATTTTCTGGTACCTAGGGCCAATGTCAAGAAATAGTGAGTAGCCCCGTGTAGCCACAAATGTAAGCTGTATTCATCATAGGACATGAGAAATAATAGGAAATACTCCTGCCTCAGCCTCTCAAGAGCTGAGATTACAGGTGTGTGCCACCACGCCCGGCTCACTATTGGTATTTTAAACATGAGGAACAGGTCGCTTGATTGAGACCTTCAGTTCTGATTTTTATTTTTATCTTACTTTCTAGTTAAGGCAGTTTTTACAACTTGTTCTCTTAACCAGATTTTTATACAAAGTATTGCTTTTTATTTTATTATATAATATTTCTTTTTATATTATTATGTAATTCTTCTAGCGTGCTGCTTATGTCATATGTAAGGTAACTTTCTTTTTAATTATTATATATTTGCCTTTTTTCTTTCTAGACAGTTTTCCAATTCTTTATTTTTAGGTAGATCTCATATTTATTTCTTTTGTCTGTTCAAATACCTGGTCAATTTGAATTTCTAGCAATTCTTAGGTAAAGGATACCATTTTTAAAGCCAGCACCTTCATAATCTAGTTCAGTACTTTCATTTTCTAGATGAGGAAATGAGATACAGGACAGTTATAATTTTATGCAGAGCAAAACTCAAATGTGATAACACCAAGCACAGACACTTTTGCACAATGTACACATACACCCCTTTGAACTGATTGACATATTCCACAGAGATGAAAGGGACCCTCACAGGTCATTTGTGTCAGTGTACTGTATTGAAAAACACTATAGCAGAACTTAAATAAGTAGCAGTTCTTGTTAGTGCTAGGACAAGTACAGTTTTGAGTGTCTTAGATCTTACTGGAGTAGGTAAAAAACAATGTGAACAAGGACATAGGGAAAAGAGTACACATAGTGAAAATGTATTTTCTTGCCAAACCATGCAGGTGCTTTATACATATCATTTTAACTATTTCTAGTGACAATCCTGTGAAATGATTTTGGTTAATTTACATTTTGCTGATGAGGAAACTGAGACTCATAGATTTGAAGCAATCACAACTAGAACTATATTTGTATTATGAGCCTGAGTCTACAAGACTACACAAACTGCTGTGCTTTAATTATGCTTCCTTGTTGGAAACTTTGCCGAAGTCTTTTCTGAACAGCAAGTGTGATGCTTGACATCCTAATGAGGAGCACCCCAGCAGCCATGTCTCACTGTCTGTGGCAGTGGCAGGGAATGTTGATTTCCAAGCTTAGAGATAGTAACTGACTCACTAAACATTCATACATTGGTTTAACATGGCTTATGGCTTATCTTAGTGTGTTGTTCCCCTCCCCCACCCCTTCAGTGTTCCATTTCCATTCTCTGGGATAATAATACATTTTATTATTTTTTTAACAATGCATTTTAAATTCATGTCTCTCATTCTTGCTTCTGCCTACAACTTCACTTTCCATCTTAAGATTTCTCTTTTCTTCTTCCACCTTTTCTTATGGAGAGAAAATTGGACACTACTTGCATCAAAGGTATTTGAATGGCCCAGCTTCACTCTCTTCACTCCAGATTCTATTTTGCTCTGAAGAATCATGGAGCAAAAAACCCCAAAATAAAATAAAAACAGAAAAGGGGATATGTAGTCACGTTGTCTTTCAGCAAAAACTTTTAAAAATGATAAGATATATGCAACTTAAAACTTATGCATATTTGTAAAAGGACTGTAGTTTGGTGATAAGTGTAGTTTTCTCTAGTTAAAGAATACCTTAAAAGTACTTTGGGGCCAAGGATACAGCTCAGTGGTATAAGTGCCTGTTTGGCAAGCGTGAGGTCCTAAGTTTGATCCCCAGAACTGGGAAACTACAAAAAAAAAACCAAAAAAAAACTTGGAATCTTTTTCCTAAGAACACTTAGAATTGTATAAATAGTGTAATTATTAACATTTCCTAATGCACACCTGCAGTTGTCATGATCTTTGACAATGGTTACCCCTTGCAAAGCATATGTAGAGACTCAGCTAACACGTGTCCTTCATTATGTAGGTTTCAAAAAATGCAACTTGGGAAATTATAATTAACCTTTTCAAAGACTTATTGTCTGGGGCTTTCTCTGATTTGAGAGCACAAATGCGTGCAAATCAGTGTATCAATATACACATTTTAAATAATTAGGTTTCACATGAAACTATCCTGCATCTACTAAAGTTTAGAATTTTTCTGGTAAATAGTTTCTGTATTCTATAGTGACTGTCTCTCTTCAGTTAAATTCTTAGGGATTATCTTTTGAAAAAAAAAAAAAAAAAACAGCAGCAACACAGTGAAAAATTGGAAGTGTTGCACCCAATTGAATGTGTTCGTAGGGCTAAGAAAGCATTATAACTTGCTGCTTGTGCCAAAAAAGTGCATTAAGCTGTTAGATTGTACAGATGGAGGTTAAATTAAGGGAATATTTTGATGTGAACAACGAGAAACCGTAGTGAGAGAGAGTAGTTTTACCTAAAATGAGAGAAGTATGGTCCTTTTCCATAGTAGGGAGCTTAAATCTTTTATCACTGTGTTACAATGTCATCTTTATTTAGATTTTGCTTTTTCTGTAATTGAAGGATGGAATTAAATGGCTGTTTTTTAAAAAAAATCCCATGTCTACTATATAACAAATATCCAGCCTTCTCTAAGTATAATTTAAATATTTAAATTTTCTTAGAAGTATTTAATTTTTTTGATTTTAAATTTCATATGATTAATGTCCTTTATTAAAACACTACATCTTCTATATTTATTTAGTACAAACTTTATTAAGCTTGTGATGGCATTCAGTTAAAATGTTTAAGATCTTTTTTTGTTTATTTCCTCTTTATAGTGGCACTAGTTACTGGTTGAATAAATGAGTGGGCACATGAATACATAAGTACAGAAATATATGGAGACATATGTGGTTTGCTGTTCTGAATCAGATTTATGATTTCTTGTGCTGCCCTAGCAATTTCTTAAAATGCAGATTTTAAAAAACGATTTGAATACATTTATATCCAAGTCCATGATCCCATTTGATTGTTGCAAAACTAATATAAATATTATGAAAAAAATTCACATGAAGAAGATAACTCAGGGCCAGCCAAATAGCTCAGCAGATTAAAGCACCTGCAAGCAGGCCCAGGGGCCTAGGGTTCAATCCTCAGTCCTGCCCAGCTGGCCCCACCCCCATGGCACACTGAAATGGCAGGCAATTGAGACTGGGCATGGTGGCGCACACCTGTAATCCCAGCTCTTGTAAATAGGCGGATCCCTTGAGTCCAGTCTAGTAGTGAGATCTTGAACACCTTGTAGCCCTCCCTAAAATACAAAAAAAAAAAAAAAAAAAAAGTAGGAGAGGAAGTACATTCTATAGCATGAGAGCAGAATATTAGGAGAATATTTTGGCCAAAAGTTTAATTGTGGCTGATTTTCATGTCTCACATTCAACAGGCTCAAGTCAGGTGTAAGTTAGTGTATCAAAAACTGGTTTCAAGGCCGAACTGATATCTCAGTGGACTATAGATCCTACTTAGGCAGAGCGCAGTGGCCAGGGTTTAATCCTTGGCATGCCATGCCAGCCCCGCCTGTGGGGCACGCTGAGACCTCCATTGACACTGGGTGTGGTGGTGGGTGTCTGTAATTTAGCACTTGGGAGGCTGAAAACAGGAGAATCACTATGAGTCCAATCTGTGTAGTGAGACCCTGTAGACCCTGACCCAAACACAGGAAAAAACAAAAAAACAAAAAAAAAAAAAACCCAAAAAACAAATCCTGTTTCATTTCTTCCCAGAATAATTGAAGATGGCATTCTCTGATATCCTGGATGGAGGACTTCATGAGCTATCTTTCTGAAGATTTCCTGGTTCTCAATGATTGGCAGGTCATGACCATTTGCCCAGCCAGTTTGCCATGTCCTGATCTCCCATATTAGATATGTTCAGAATTCACATTTATGTTCAATTTCTCCTAAATTATAAATTATATATCTGTTATGGTTTATGTCTAGTTGTCCCCCCAAAGCCTCATGCAATCATGGGGCGGGGACTTCTAGAGTTTGAGACATGAGTCATGATCCATTAGAATTATGTGTTACAATTGGTTCCTCCCTGGAGCATGACCTGGGCCTGCCTAGGATATGATTGGCTCCTCCCTAGAGCGGGATCAGGGGCCCATCCTGGGGTAGGATTGGTTCCACCCTAGGGCACAATGGGCCCATGTCAGAGTGACTGAGCACAAAGAGACTTTTTAAGGAGCTATTACTCTCTGCTCCGTGGTTGTTCTTCCTCCATGAACTGGATGCCCTCTGCCCTGATCCACTCAGCCTTGGGCCAGCCAAATATGGACTGAAACCTCCAGCAACTGTGAGCTAAATAAACCTTTCCTTCCTTCATTTTGAGTGTTGGGTATTTGTCCCAGCAACGAGTAAAAGTAACTAAGACAATATCCTAGTAAGAATTTGTCTTAGTATCAACAGCATTGAATCTAGGTTTTCTGAAAATTTTGTTTTTCAATTATTCTGCCTTCCTCAGTAAAAGCTTTTAAAATTATATTTTTGCAACTTCCTCCTTGGTTTATATTTTGTTCTTTTTTTCTTTTGCAAATGTATCAAGTAGAATTAAGAATGTATGATTAGCATGTGCAAGTTCCTGAGTTCAATATCTGACATTTAAAGTCTTAAGATACATATCATGTAGAGGTTTTTCTGTGTCAAAATTTTTTTTTCCATTATTTTTTTTATGTATGTCCTTTCCTGTATGTCGTAGTACTTAGTGTTCTGTTTAGTATTTTACTGGTGGTGGAATTGGCTCATTTGTGGCATTAGTCTTATGTTCCTATTTTTTTTTTTTTTTTGATCTTCAGCTTTTTCCTGCTTTTCTAGCCATTATGCTCCCCCTGCATTTTGAGTTGACTTATTTTTTCTTAGATATATCGTAGTTTTTCCTGAGCTATTTTACTTGGAAGTTTCTCACATTCTCTTTTGAACTGTGGAAACTTAGTTGTATAAGTAGTTCTATTCCCTAGCACATTTTCTTTTTTTCATGTGCTATTTCTTTATACCAGTCTTTTGTAGTTCTCAGTAAGGTTTTTCTTTTTCCTGTTGCTTTTTGATTTTACTTATTTTTGAATGAATTCAGTTCTGTTTTTCAGAGTATAGCCTGAAAAAAATGTGAGGTTAGTTGCATGTATGTGAGTACCAGAGGGAGCAGATAAATAGCATTAGTTTTTACTTCTTCTTGAGTTTGTTCTGTTAAGTACTTGCTCACTGGCTAGAGCCCTGTTGCTTTGGGAACATCTGCCACCCACTCTGCAGTGCTATGAAGGTCGCTATAACTTTGAGTACTGCATATTAGTCTGTATTGCAAGTGATGATAGCTGTTTCTCTTCGCCTTCACCCCACTTTACAATCATGCTGAACTGGAAAGCTAGGCTATGTTCATTGAATGTCTTTTTGTTTTTCCTCTGTTCTTTTGTGTATAACCATGCTTACTGAAGAAACCATTGCTATTCTGGATTATACCATGACTCCAGTCAGAGTTTGGATATCTAAATAGGATGACTTCAATCAGAATTTCCTTGATTGGTTTTTATTATCAATTTGAGGGAAATCTTTCTCCTTGTGGTCTGAGAGAGTGTAGCTTGACTTTTAGCATTGCTCGTCCCTTTGATGCCACATATTACACACTTAGGCTTTTAAAAAATAGTTTTTGGATTGTGGCTTTCACTGTGTCTTTGTTTCACTGACTGTAGCATATTAATTATTTTTTATATTGTTAGCTCTTTTGTTTGTTTCTGCAGTACGTTGGGCTGGCAGTGTGTTCCTTATATCATTTCTTAAAAATTTATTTGCTGTCTTTATTCTGAACAAGAAGGTAGTACAAGATTCTGACTTTAGATTTTTATTATTACTTTTGAAACTGGATATCTAAATTAGTTGCTTAATGTTTAAGATAGTACTTAAAATTGTTACTTTTTAGATTTTTTTTAATATGGGGAGATATTAGATCATTATTTTGTCATAGATGCAGGAGAAAAATAATAAATGTTAAGGGATCGCATGAAGAAAT
>PVKN010037890.1:0-11171 GCA_004027915.1 Capromys pilorides
TAGCTGGATTTAGGAACACCCTATGCCAAAGACAAAGCATTTCTGAGAAAAGTGTACATCATATATAATGTGATATTAAAGAAATGCATTCAGTCATGAATTAAATTAAACTGGAAAATAAACTAGAAGTGAAATTGTACGTAATAGGAAAGATTTCCAAGCAGTATCCTTGGCCCACTTGAGAAGAAATTTACTTAGGAGGCCAGAATTGTCCTATAACAAAAGAAGTTGATCTGTTGATGTTTGCCAAAATGGGTTTGAGGCATAGTAATAAAATAATAGGAATTTAAAAAAAACAGCTTTATGTCCCCATTTTGCAGATAAGGAAATTGAGGTTCCAAGATGTTAGATCGTTTACTCAGGCTTTAGCAGCTATTTGTGCTGCACCTGGATATCACCCCACGTTCATCTAACCCAGGAGCCAGAACTGTGGACTGTTATGATCTAGGGTCTCCGGCCACTCATGTTGCCCTTGTTCAAGTTGCCTTCATCCATGTGACAAAATCAATTATGCAATGAAAATAAGAGCCGTATAGTTCGCACTTGTGAATTCTAGCCCTTGTTTAAGAGTGCAGGCTTGGGAACCAGCTCTGCTACTTCCCAGCTAGGTAACTTCCAGCACTTCACTTCACCTCTCTGCATCCTGCAAAAATGAGGACAATAGTCACGTTTTTATAGCACTGTTAGAAGAAAAAAATGATCGTTACTAAAAGCACCTGCTATCTTAAATGCAAACACCCTCTCTGCAACATGACTTCCTAAACAGTGTTGGTTAAAACCTATAACAATGCCTAAAGAACTCTTCTTTTCCAACTTGGGAAGATACCATCATCCTTTATATATATTTAGTACAGGATGTATAGGGTCTCATTACATAGATTGGACTCAGTGATTCTTCTGTTTTCAGCCTCCGAAGTGCCGGGTTTACAGGCACGTGCCACCACGCTCAGTCTCAAACACCATCTCAGCGCACCCCAGGGCACAGCCAGCACTGCCCACTGGGGATCAGACCTCTGCTCTGGTGTCTGCCTAAGCAGGCATTTTAATCTGCTGAGCCATCTGGCCGGCCATTATCCTTTCTGATAGCTATAAATTCTGGACGTGGGAGATCCGTCAGCCCTGTGAGTAGTGGGTGGACAGTCTTATACCATGAAGAATGCAGAGTCTGTGTATTTAATCCTTTTCACTCTGGTATTTGCAGATGCTGATGGTCCAGTGGAAAGACCAGAGTGAAAGGCCAGAGTCCTTTTGAATGTAAGCACATGTGCAACTGATTTCCTCTATAGCCACAGCTATTGCCTTCAGAAAATCCAGTTCACCCATCTGCTAGTTGGAGGGAAGGTTCCTGCCTTCTCTGGAGAAATGAGATGCACCAAGCAGCAGCCCTGCCTGGAAGCATTGAGCCCACGCATGTCATTCCACCATCACGGTTTCATTGCATACCTTTTCAAGACCACTTCGCCTGAAGATTCCACCAGCAGAACCCACTTTGCCCCTTGATTGGGTAATCAGCCGGCACCTTCTGAAAACATCCAGAAGCAAAAGCAACACTTTCACAAACTGGACCCAGGAAGCTGAGGGAACAAGCAATGGAACAGCCCAGTGGCGCTGTCCTAATGTGGCTTTTTACACCTCGAGAGGCACTCACTCTCTGTCTGGCCTATAAGGAGACATGCAACAAAATTGGATTAACTAGATGCCTTGTCTACAAGATCACGTGGAAAACTTCTGAGGCCCTGGCTGCCAGTCTCCCTGTCCCCACATTGAGGATTCCAGGAACAGTCAGGTTTTCATGAACAAATGAAGGGCCTGATTATTAAATTATGTTTGTCATTAAACCATTAGTGATTCTCATATTTAAATCCAATTAAAAATTGGCTGCTCTGCTTAATGACTGTAGCAAAGGAGGTAATTGTTCAGCAGCTCTGAACACTTGACCTCCATCTTCAGCAGGAAATACGCGCTCGTTTATCAAGGCTGGGCCGTCTGAGGCACTCTTGATAAATGTGGATCCCTCTCAGGCAAGTCCAACAGTCATCCCCTCTTCGTTAATGACGCTATCACACATGCTTGAATGCTGACGGTATCTGATTATTTTGAAGATGAAGAGGCACAAAAAAGGGGGGACTAAAATTGGTGTCCACGGCCATCAAAGGAATTACCCAGACTGAATAAGGACAATTCCTTACCAATAAGGAGATAGTCAGGATTCATACTAAAATGTTAATTTTTGAAAAATGAAACTTTTATCTTCTAATGTATTCTATTTGCTGTTTCCCCATCCCATTAAAATATGTTTAATTTTTAATTCAGAGTGTCAAAATTCATTTTCATAAAAAACTTACTGCCCACTTGGAAGGCTGAGGCAGGAGAACCGCTAAGAGTTTGAGGCCAGTCTGGGCTACATAGCGCCTTTGAGGCCAACCTGAACTTCCTAATGAGACCCTGTCTTAAAAAGCAACAACATAATATTATCTTTGGGGACTTTGTTTTCTGATTTATCAAGGAAGAAGCTGGTTACTAAGTAGTCATGCTAATTCCTTCTTATATTCTTGCTTACTCCCCTCCCCTGGAAAAAAAAAAAAAAAAAGAAACCACATTTGAATTTTTAGGCCTATCCTACCTGTTCAGTTTTTCTAATTCTAGGGATGCAGTGATGGGAATCAAGCAGAACAGGGCTGATAAGTGACAAGAACACTGCATATAATTACTTCCTCTCCTGTCCTGATATAGAATTCAAGAACTATAAACCTAAACCAGCTCTTGCCAGAGCCATCAGAGCTCCTCCTACCCCTTGGAGGCCCCACAAGATGGCAATCATATGCACATAGTAGTGACACCTGGCTCAGAGGTCCCAAATGTACCTGAAAAACCCTCCCCTGGCCACAGAGGAAGAAGGTTTGAGAGACAAGAACTGGAATGTCATGTGACATCTTGGCTCTGCCCTTACTAGTTGGTAGGTCTTGGGAATGTTACTGGCTCCCTGAGGCTGTTTCTCCATTTATCTGAACACAAATTAGAAAAAAAAAAAATCACATATTTGTGACAAGAACAAAACATCACCACATTTAAAGGCAAATGACAGAACTTATTTAACCAATGTTAATTACTTGCCCCTGATTTGACAATTGATTGTGCATATTTAACTCCCTCTCTAAACCATTCTCCTTGTAGAATCTTGATCTATCTTGTTTTTGGCAGCTATCCTCAATGGAATTAAAGCTTATGAAGTTCAAGGTAAATTCCTAATTTAAAAGTCACTGTAGCCACTGACAAGACCGATTTAATCAACACAGAGAGAAATAAATATGAGGAATATGAGGTGTGATCAAAGGATATGGTGAACGTTTAAATAATTTTAAAACTTTAGTACAGTAATGGGTACATTACCACTAATCCCCCTCAAAATATTCCCCCTAGCTTTGAATAGTTACAGCAATTTTCTGTCAAAACATGCCAGTGTATCTTCACCCACCTTATTCCCTGGATCTGGCACCACTGCAATGTCTGCCTCCTCTCCAAAGTTCAAATGACCATAAATGGTAAATGTTTGGAATCAGGTGAGAATGGCAAAGTAGCCAAGACAGAAGTGAGTAAAGACACAGAAAAAGACTTCTGGAACTGCCTAAGGAAGTGGCCAGCACGGAGGATAATTGTGTTTGAAGTGAATGAGCGTATTCTGAGGGGGATCTATTTTGGGGAAGGGAGAAAGAGAGAGAGAGAGAGAAAGAGAGAGAGAGAGAGAGAGAGAGAGAGAGAGAGACCAAATGAATATGAATCTGATCTTATTTGGAAAAATGAAAAAATTTTTGCATGACAAAAATGTCATGAAGAATTTGAGAGGAAGATACAATCCGGGAGGACCCATAGGAGCCCTAATTGCATTGCCAAGTGCTCTTACAAGTATGAAGCAAACAAAATAGGAAGATGCAAATGACCACCGGGAGAGAGACTAGAGTGTTGCAACTACCAGTTAAGGAATGCCAGCAGCCACCAGAAACTAGAAGAGGAAAAGAAAGAAAGAAAGAAAGAAAGAAAGAAAGAAAGAAAGAAAGAAAGAAAGAAAGAAAGAAAGAAAGAAAGAAAGAAAGAAAGAAAGAAGAAAGAGAGAAAGAACTCCTCTCATAGAGCCAGAGCAGTACCACCCTACTGGACTTCCGACTTCCAGCCTCCACACTGCGAGATTTCTGCTGTGTTAAGCCTGAACTCTGTGCTTCTTTATTACAACAGTTGTGAAAAATAAGACAAGGTGTGACTACTATGAATAAGTACAGACTGACTCAGTTTGTAGGCCTTTGCTTCCTAGCCATGTGACAGAGAAGGCAGAACAGTCTCCTGAGTTCCTGTTTTCCTAACAAGATGATGGTCAAGAGTAAATGGTTCTTCTTTTTCTGGGAAACACCAAATGGCAGATGATGCTGGTGCAGCAGGAAGGGCCGGCGGCCCCCGGGGGCCCAAGTGTGGGAGGCCACAGCAGCTTCTGCGGAGGCTTCAGCAGTGGCCTTCCAGGTTGCAAGCATGGCAGAGGCTGGGGCCAGGGTGGAGGCCGCGGGGTTGGCCACGTTAAGGACAAGGACAAAGACAAAGAGTGGATTCCTGTCACCAAGCTGGGTTGGCTGGTGAAAGACATGGAGGAAATTTGTCTTTTTTCCTTACCCAACAAGGAATCCGAGATTATTGACTTTTTCCTGGGCACATCCCTCAAGGATGAAGTTCTGAAGATCATGCCTATGCAGAAGCAAACTCGTGCTGGCCAGCAGACCAGGTTCAAGGCATTTGTCACCACTGGGGACTACAATGGTCATGTTGGCCTGGGTGTAAAGTGTTCCAAGGAAGTGGCCACTGTCATTCCTGGGGCCATCATCCTGGCCAAGCTCTCCATTGTCCTGTGAGGAGAGGCTACTGGGGAAACAAGACTGGCAAGCGCCACACTGTTCCTTGCAAGGTGACTGGCCGATGTGGCTCTGTATTGGTGCGTCTGATCCCTGCCCCCAGGGGCACTAGTGTCATCTTGGCCCCTGTGCCCAAGAAGCTGCTGCTGATGGCTGGTATTGATGACTGCTGCACCTCTGCCAGGGGCTGCACTGCTACTCTGGGCAGCTTTGCTAAGGCCACCTTTGATGCCATCTCCAAGACCTACAGCTGCCTGACCCCTGACCTCTGGAAAGAGACTGTGTTCACCAAATCTCTCTATCAGGAATTCACCAACCATCTTGTGAAAACCCACACCAGAGTCTCTGTCCAGAGGACTCAAGCTTCAGCAGTAGCTACAACATAAAGGGTTTTTACACAAGAAAAATAAAATGAATTGTCTGTCAAAAAAAAAAAGAGTAAATGGAAGATGTTGTCAGGATACTAAAGTCATATTGTGTCATTCCACTTTAAATCACCAAAATGTCCCAGAGCTATGGAGAAATAAAAAGAGAAAATGCACTTAAAGACAAATATTGACCTTCATATTTGCATATCAGCTTTGATGTCAGCCATAAGTATCAAATACACTTGGCATTGCTACCCATGGGGGACTTTCTGTGTCCACTCCACAATCAATGACCCCAACTCCAGTCAACAAGGAAAATGAAAACACTTTGTGATGCCTTTGCCCTCATGTGTAGCAAGCAGGGCTGGCCCTCCAACACTCTATTCTTAAATAAAAAGAGTAAAGTGTTAGCTCCGTACTCCGACTTTCTTTAAAAAGTCCATGTATCACCACTTGGCACCGTCAGTTTTGACCCATCCAGGATACTGAGTTCTTTTCCTGGGTACACAGTGAGCTGAGACTCTGTCAAGGGTATTTCTATGTTCTTATGAGCAAAAGTTTGTAAGATATTCCTCTTAACTCTAAAAATTGAAAATTAGTTTGCTCATAAAAAAAAATTTCCTTTTTTTCCCCAGGGGAGTGTGTATAACTGTAATATCAGAACACATTAAAAACTAAACACCAAATTGAATATTTAAAAAATATATTAGGAGTCCTTTGAAACTCTGGGCAGCAGCAGGGCATCTTCACTACCTGTGCTATTACTGAGATTGAAGTTTGGGGTGATCGTCTGATATCTCAGTTCACATAAGATTAATGGCCTTTCCCCGCAATGCAGGGGAGGGCAGGTGGAACCCAGCGATTTTTGTGCAATGCTCTGAGGGCTCTGTCTCGTTTTGAAATTCCTTCAGAAAACATGGGCTTTTTATTTCTATCAGTTTTCCTGCTTTTTTTTTTCTTCCACTTATTCGACCCACTCTATTGCTGTGTTCCGTAAGCAACAAAATACCAGGTAGAAGGCACCTTGTCTGTCTGTCTCTATTTCTTCAAGAGGAGGAAGTTATATACAGGCATTTCCTTCTACATACAAGCTTTCCTTGGAGACTAAGTGGCTTAGTATGGGTCAGAATACTCCCTTTACGTATTTCTGTGTGTTTGTTGCCAGCACATTGTAGGTACTCAGCCAATATTAACTGCCTCCTGAATGAGGATGTACAAATGTGTATGCTGAGCATCACTAGTGAAAAATCTCAAATAAGTTACAAAGCAAAGATCACAACTCCAGGAAGCACTTTATGAACAGTGGACATGTCTGATCTATGTACCTTAGTCACTATTTATTTATTTTTTTACTTGTTTGCTTGTTTCTTTGTGGCTGGTTCAGCCTTCCCTGGTGGTGGGGCTGGCACAGCATGTGGTGCCGGGAATCGAACCGCAGTCCCTGCAGTTGCCTGAGCTTTCCTAAGCAGGTGCTTTAGACCACTGAACCATCTCACCGGCCTGTACCTTAGTCACTATTAAGCCACCAGCTACTTTGTGTCGACCCTGTGTAAACCGTAAGAAGGCAGTGAGCATGATGGGGTCTGTCCTTGGTGACTAGTCTTTCTAGTTTGGGAAAGAACCAATAGGCAAGCATGGGGCAAGGGTGGGGGCTTTCCCTGAAGTTCATCTAGATATTTGCCCCAAACATGAGCACTGTTTGGTCTCTAGATCAGATGATTCAGGCCCTTTTTGACTCTTTTTTTAAGTTTTTTTTTTCCCCCTGATTGTATGTGTATGTGTGTGTGTGTGTGTGTGTGTGCGTGCAGGGTCTCACTACACACGCAGCTCAGACTTGTAGTGATCCTCCTGATTTCTGCCTCCCTAGTGCTGGGATTGCAGGCATGTGCCACCACACGTGGACTCCATCACCAGCTCAGTGTACCTAGGGGAGTGGCCGGTGCAGCATGTGGTGCCAGAGATCGAACTCTAGCTCCTGCGCTTACCTAGGCAACCACTTAGTCCACTGAGCTATACCACCAGCCCTTCTTTTTCTAAAATCTCTGAATTTTAACCTCTCTCACAATACAGTGTGCTTTAAATGAGATTCATATCTTCAAGAATACACTCAGAACTTATTATGGTTTATGTCTAGTTGCACCCCAAAGCCTCATACAATCATGGGGTGGGGACTTCTAGAGTCTGAGAGTCTGAGACTTGACTCATGATCCACTGGGATTATGTGTTTTAGTACTGATGAAATTATGGGTCTCAGTCCTTCCAGGATTATGGGCGTGGCCTAAGGCGGATAGGCTGAAGCAGAGAGCCTGAATGTGATATAAAGAGAGACAGAGGGATAGATTCATGCTGTTGCTCTCTGGTGCCCTGGTTCGTCAGCTGCCTCTGTCGCAATTGTTGTTCCACCACCATGAACTGGATGGATGCTCTCAGCCCTGTTCCACTCAGCCTTAGCCCAGCTGAATATGGACTCAAACCTCCAGTAACTGTAAGCTAAATAAACCTTTCCTTTCTGCATTTTGAGTGTCAGGTATTTGTCCCAGCAACAAGTAAAAAGTAACTAAGACAGAGTTCCTATTTCATGAAGATTTTTTTCAGGGTTTCTAATACCATCTTGTGCAAAGCTAAAATACAGTAGACACTGAGCTTTATAAATACATGGAATATATAAATACAGTCCACCCCAGTGGCCTCTCAGATATTTTTCATATAGCCCTGTGCTTAGAAGTGGTTTCCTAATGACCACACAGTCTCCAGTGCTACCCACTCTCAGAGACAGTCTGAAAAATTGCAATTCCAGATACTTCCTTGATAGAATAGAAATTGATAAGGGATTTTGAAAGAAAAAATATTGAATCTACACCACAGACCAGAAGAAGCTATTAAAAGCTTATCTAATTTCCCTAGTGTCTTTTCTGCAAATCTAGTAAAGGGAGATATTTACTTACTTAATTCTTTAACAAAATATTTATTCCATGTCAAACATTCTTCTAATGATGAATACAATATTCCACAAGTCAAAATCTCTCTCTTCTCGTTGATAGTAAAGTGTTTTTGCACTGATGTGCTGATAAGGGCTATGAAAAAACAACTCTAGGTATTTACGTAGATGGTCAAGAAATACTTCTCTTATAAGTTGCCTTATGATCAAAGACACTAATAAAGTGAGGAGTGTGGGCTGGGGAGATAGCTCACGGGCATAAGCACTTGACTGGCAAGCACAATGTCCTGGATTTGATCCCTAGCACTGCAAAATGATGATGATGATGATGATGATGATGATGATGATGATGATGATGATGATGATGATGATGATAAAGTGAGCCATGCTCATGCCTGGGAAAGAGTACATTAGGAAGAAGAAATAGCAAATGCAAATTTTCTGGTGCAGAATAATAAGCAAAGAAGCAGCATGACTGAAGAGGAACATAGGGAGAGCTCGGGCCAGAGAAGGAAGGAGGACTGGATCAGGTCGGACCCCATGGGTGACTGCAGGAATGAGAGCTTTTAGTTCGTTTGTTTTGCTGGTACCAGGGATTGAACATAGGACCTTACATGTGCCAGGCTAGTACTTATTCCACTGAGCTACCTCTCCAGGCCCAGGAACTGGGGCTTTTAGTCTCATGACATGGGTAGCCAGTGGATGACTTCGAGCAGAGGAATGACTTCATCTGATTGAGACTTTGAAGCTCCTGTATCCTGAGCACACTGGTGAAGCAGTTTAGAAGATGGAAGATCAGTTTGGAGAGCGGGCGAGTCTCACAGTTCGGGAGAATATGGTGATAGTTTGAACAAGGATAGTCTGTGTGGAACCAGTGGGAAGTGGTCAGATGTAGGGCGTTTTTATGAAGTCATTAGGATTTGCTGATTTTTGCATGTGAAGTATTTGGCCTAAGCAACTCGGAATTAAAAGTGACCGTGTTCTAAGTTGGGTGAGATGCAGATAAGGCTAGGAAAAGTAAATAACCTAAGTCTGGCCTGGAACCAGTTAAGTTTGAGATATCTGTTATCAACCCACCCAAGGGGATATGAACTCACAGAGATAAGGGCTGGCCCCATGGCTGACAGGGTTTGATCAAGGGGTTTGGAAGTGTTGGGTCAAACGCACATCAGGTTTCTTCTGTCTAGATCCCTTCAGGTTTTTAACTCAGGTGTGCTAGGTAAACATCCAAGAGAATAATTTGTGTTTTACCAAATTTAACTTTACTATAGCACACTTGCTCGGAGAAGTTTCCAGTCACACTATTATGCTATGAGATGCTCTACGGAGAATACCATCAAATACAGTTAACAGTTAGTTTGTTAGTAGAAATGACTCTGCCTTAAAGCAGGATAGCACACAGAGCAACATCAGTTTGCAGCATGGAGCATTTTTTGTCCTAGTGCTGGGGATCAAAGCTATGCTATGAAAGTGCCCTCAGCTGAGCCATGCTCCCACCTGGGAAGCTAGGATGTCTGTCGTTTCCTCAGCCTCTGCATACATTCACCATTGTTGTCTCCGCATGCCCCCTTTAGAACCAGTAGAATCCCATTACAGTTTGAAATGTAGGTGCCTATGAGTTTTATTTGAAGAATAAACCCTCAAGGTGTCCATCAGCTTATCCCAGCTAACAAAGGTGAGTTTCTGAACCTGCAGGGTCATAGCCTTGGCCTCTGGAAGCCTAGGATGAAACAGTTAACTGTGTCTTTGTCACTTTCTCTTCCCTGGAACACAAGACCTGACACTCACAAATTGAAGGAGCAGAAGTTTGCTTTGACTCACATTTGTGGGTGTGTGTGTGTGTGTGTTTGTGTGTGTGTGTGTGTGCGTGCGCACACACACATCTTTTGGAGACAGGGTCTCACTATGCTCTTCATGCTGGTCTTGAGCTTGCTTTCTTACCCAGGCTGGTCTCCAACTTGCAATCCTGCCTCAGCCTCCCTAGTGCTGGGATTACAGGTGTGTGCCACCACACCCAGCCACATTTTAATTCATCATTGGCTGGGTTCGAGACAGGTAAAGATGGTGGAAGCACTTGTCAAAGGAAAGCTGCTCATGTCATGGTGGCCAAGAGGCAGAGAGAGAAGGGAAGAGCAGGGAGGGAGATCTGCCCTTCCCCCACGCACCTCTAGTAACAAGTCAGTTCCAGCACTCCCATAATTCAGTCACCCCCAAAAGCCCTGCCTAGGAGCACATGAGGCTCTTGGGGGCATCTGGGTCACACACTGAATCATAACACCTGCCTTTATCCGTCACTTGTCTCCAGTGCAGTAGATCTTCTAAATTCAGGCCACCCCCTTTCCCTCCAATCCTCACCAGCTTTAGGCCGAGACCTCTTGTCCTATCGTCATCACAGTCCCTGCCCCCAGTGGTCTCGTGTCATCCTATAACAAACTAGGTACACATCAGTGGCCCCAAAATCCACATATTCAGTGCGGGCTTTCTCTTGCCTCCTAGAATGGCACCTTGCGCAGCTGTCAGCACCCTCATCCAGTAACCTAAAAGCATCAGCAGATGAGCTTCCCCTCCAGACTTCTTGCTTCTGAAGTATTTCTCTCACTGTGCACCACCTCTGCGTTCCTGTTAGCCTCATCCCGCCCTCATTGCCCCACTCTCCTTCCTGCATAGTCACTAGTCAACTCCGGTCATGGCTACACTTTCAGCCCTTCTCAGTCTTCTTTCTCTTCTCCTGCTTCAGTTCAGGATTTGATCATTCTCTACCTGAACTGCTTCTGCAGTTTCCAAGTGGCTTTCCTCTCTTCCATGTTGAACGCCACCAACTAGTCCTCTCTGCTACTTCCGGAGTTACCATGTCCAGGAGAAAACTGTCTGCATAACTCGCCTATAATCCTAACACTGTAGGAAGTTGAGGCAATATGATCACAAGTTCAAGTCCAGTCTGGACAAGACCTTGCCTCAGAAATTTAAAAACTT
>PVKN010037891.1:0-11158 GCA_004027915.1 Capromys pilorides
TGGAAATTTGCCATGTTTCTGTTATTTGTATTCTCTAAACTAATATATGTATATATTAACAAAAGTCATCTATGTTAAAAGATACTCTCTTATTTATTATTTTTTTTCTTTGTACCCATCTAGGAACAAATTTAATTCTCTTCTTTAAAAATAAGTAATAAGGTACTAGTCATCCCGTTATAAGGAAAACTGACATAAAAGTTTTAGTGGCCTTAGATAGTGTTTAGAAAAGATACCACATCTGCATCTTGTGCTCTGAACAACTACTATGAAGACAACAATTAGATTTTCTTTTTATACCTTGTGGTTAGACTTTTCTGCTGGATGGCTAAGACCAAGATAAAGAAAGAATTACATTACAAAAAAATGTAACTTTTGTATCTGACAAAGTCAGTCAGCTCCCCTCAGGATTTATCCTGAAACCATGTACTGCAGTCTGCAAAATTTTTGTCAGTCTCAGCCATCTGGATGAATCATAGCCATTGCTTGACCAAATTGCTCTCTGTGAAAGCCTGAGAGAATGTTTTCTCTCTAGGTGACTCTCCTTAGGCTCAGTGTACATCATTGATTACTTTCCTCTGCAGCCCCATAAACTTCTTGAACAGGAAATTTGGGACTCCATTGAATTATAGGCCATTACAGTACGGGTTCTTTCATGTGTTGTGCCCTACTGACCTTGAAGGGCAAGGGCCAAAATATTGGCTATTCTTGAATCCCTTCTATTTCTCTAATTATTTGGTCTATAAACTTTAATATACTGAGTTGTAAAAGGCTCAAGTCAACAGCTTCTGATAATACCAGATGAGCTGATAATCCACTACTGTTATGGACTAATGGATTGTATACATGGCTACTTTCTCTTTGTGCAATGAAAAGAAAGATCTGTAATAATGATGTTTAGACAAGAAATCATGTCTGCATCTTGTACTCTGAATAACTACGATGAAGAAACAATATGCAGTGTATTAATTATTGTAAAAAAATACCAAGCAACCAGAATTTACTAAGATTACATTTAAAAAAGACAACAATAAGCAATGTATTAATTATTTTGTCTGTCCTATTAACCTGTTTTGAAACTGTCTCGTTATTTCTTTCTCATTAAAATTAATAAAATTAAAAAAGCAAAACAAAAAATTTAGTGGCCTTTAACAGCTATTCTTCTCCAATTGTATCAAATGCTGGAGATTCACATATGTATGGTTCTTCTCCGTGGGACATAATATTCTAGACTAAAAGAGAAAATGCCTTATTTGTCATCTGCTGTCTTCATAGCAGAGGACAAGAGAATTGGCAAAAACATACAACACTTGTCAGTTTTCTACTGCAAATGGCTTGTGTCACCTGTTTATTTGTCATGAGCAAAGCTGGTCTCCCAGTGCAGTCCAATATCAGGAGCCACAGTAAGTCACATGCCAGACCACAAGGAAAGGTCAGGTGCCAAAGAGTGGTCAAACAGCATGGATGCCTACCCGTTCCTGAAAGAGGTAGATTAGGAACAGTAATAGCATCTATAAAAGCATGTATGTATTCCATTCTAAGAGAATCTCCAGTATCAGTAAAATTATTTTACGTGTAAATAAATAAAATGTGTGTACATTTTATCTTTATATAATGTAAAAATCTGCCCACCCAAAATAAGACTATAAAATTCTACTATGGATTTTTAAAACACGAATTATCACAGCTGGGTGTGATGGTGAACACCTGTAATCTCAGCACTCGAGAGGCTGATACAGAAAGATTTCTGTGACTTCAAGGCCACCCTAGACTTTATATCTCAAAAAAAAAAAAAAATTATCACCATCCTGTGAAATTTTTCACATACAAAAATGTCTTGCTCATCAATCCCAAAAATATAGTTCATTCACAATTTTATCAAGCATAATATTGGGACAGGCGACCCCATGAGCATAAAATACTGAAAATAATATATGTGTCAGGGCTCCAGAGTGTCACCAATAAACATATCCCATCCTTGCACCACTTATTAAAAAAAAAAATATTCACTGAACATTGCTCTTCCAGTGAACTCACCTGCTCAAAAGGGAACCAAGATGCGCTGGGTTCCAAGCACCAAAGTGCACCCAGCACCCGCTCCAGACAGATGGGCAGGTTCTCCACACCACCCAGAAGCACCATGCTGTTTCCCTTTGTCCAGCATAAAGCTTCGTCCTGTCTGATGCCTGAGGTTGCCCCCATAAGTAGGCAACCGGACCCCTATACCAAACCACTAAGCCCAACAAGGCCAAGAAAACCAGGGTTGCGCTGAAGGAAGAAATGAATGCTTAAAATGTAACATGGGCCACACCCAAGCTACAGTCTCACATGTTCTTCCAGTTATTTCTTCTTATGAGTTGTGTGGAAGATCTGTTATAAACACCACTAGGACATGTGGGCTTACCATTAAATGATACAAGAGGCTTAATTATAAAACCTGGAGAAATAGCTTTGAAGCTGTTTTGATCTGGGAAACTATAACAGTTTGCAAGTTAAAACAGATTTAAATTAGAGTATTCTTAAATGTAGCAGCAAAAAGAAAAAGACAAAATGATCATAGCGGGAATATATACTTTAAATTTTCTTCATTGAAACCTTTTATAGGTAGGATTTACTTTAAATATCCAGCTGAGGGTTGAAGCATATAAAATCTGAGATTTCTCTCTTTCTTTTGGTGGTATAAAAGGACAACAAGATGCCACTTGGTCCTCCGTGTGTATCCTTGCTACAGATTTTCTTCTTTTCTAGTGGCTCATGGTCTGTCTTAAGGTTTCATTCTGAGATGAGAAATAAAGATCTGTTCTCAAAGCAATCCTTTTCTTTTGTTAAATATCTTGAAAAATGATGGACTATTTTGAATAGAGACAATGGCTGGAAGTCAGTAAAGCTTAGGTGACCTCTGTGGACACTGCCATGGTCCAGAACTAGGAGACAAGAAGATGTTTCTTCAGGTAACCTCCCATTAGAGTGGAAGTTCTACTTCACACTCACATAGGTTTATACAGTGTGACTGATCTCCTCTCCCAGAGGCATTCTGATATTAAACTTGAATATTAATGGGGACCAGCTTAAGATTAAGTTCCTCTAGGATTTTTAGGAGTTTTGCCTCATGTAACCAAACTCTACCCAATTGCTCTATTTTGAGATTACATGGAGAACAGATCTAAGCCATATAAATCATGGCTAAAAGATCAGAGAAAATAAGTATCAGTGTGTTCTTATAGCAAAGAAATAATTATCATATATAATTAGATCTACCTGCATATATGGCTAAGTTTATTCACTCATCCATGTCCACGGGACCAGCATTCACCCATTTAACTAACTTTGTATAAAAAATTGTTTAGAAAAAAAACCGTTAAGTTTACTGAATATGTACAGACTTGTTTCATCTCATATTCCTTAAACAACACAGTATAAAAACTGTATTTACTAAGTATTAGATACTATAAGTAACTTAGAGTTGAATTAAAGTGTATATAAGGATGTACATCAGTCATACACAAATGGTAAATTACATCATATGAGGAACTTGAGCATCTTTGACATCTGCAGGGGTCCTGGAAGTGGTGCCTCATGGGTACCGAAGGACAACTGCACTTAGCTCTGTAACGAGAATGAACTCCCCAGGTGATGTTCTGTAGACCTCAGGACCATCTTGCTCATATTTAAGAACACAGATGAGCAATTAATTACAATAAATTGAAGTATTTAATACCAGTGGGGCAACTTGTTCCTTTCTCTCTTTGTAATTGCCATGAAATTCATGGACATAGCTTTGGTAAATGCTACACATATACACGTGTGCATGTGCACACATATGCATACACACACATGCACACACACATATGATAAGACTGACTGAATATACAATATTCAGAAAGAGGATTGGTACAAGGAAAAGGATCCACATTACAGTTCCTACTAAAATGGCCCACACTAGTTACATGTTCTATCAACTTATTGTTATCATCATTATTATCTTTGGTTTTATTTCTTTAATCCTTAATTTCCTTCTAGGGGATTTGTGCAAAATTCTCTCTGAAATATTTTCAGCTCTAAAAACACAGACTTCTAAATTTTATTTCCTTCAGGAATTAGGTATCCAGGGGAAAATATCAAGGTTTTTCCAATGGAGACACCATGAAATTTTATTTCCGGTGTAGATGGACCAACTAGTAATGAAAATATTAAAACTTGGTCTCTATAATTTTAGTCATAGCAGCTTTTCTTATGCACGTTTCCTGCTCAATAATCTTTACTGATTCACACCTCTTTTCCCTCATTGGTTTCTAGGTGCACCTGGCATACACAATGATCTCAGAAGATGCAGTGGATAAGGAAATCAAGGACATGACAACAAGTCCTGCACTTGCTGAGTACAAGTGGAAATCAAGAGAAAACAGAATCACAGCCACTGAAACAAAAGGAGACCTATGATCACCAAAATTTGCTTTATTTCCAAGCATGGAGTTCAGACAGACTCAGGACAGCTGGCTTCCCGTCAGCTGCTGCATGCATACTACGTCCTAGATGTCCTCCTGACCCACTGTCACGCTGACCCTCAAGTCCCATGGCCACTGCTAAAGATCTGAAGGAAAACAGGGGCCTCAGAGGCAGATCTTGTTTGTGGACCCAAAGGAATGGGTCCCTCCTACCCATTCACAGCACAAACTCAACTTATTCCTCCCACATGCAAGAAAAACAACATTGTTCATGTCCAACTTAAAATCTGCCTTTCTTGAGGTCTGCTACTGAGATACTACACCTTTTTTTTTTTCATCACATCTTGCTCAAGAAGTTCAGGAGGAGATATCCACTGTCCTGTTTTATTTTGTCATGACATGCCACTTTTTCTTTCTCATTCAGAAAATATGTGAAAGGGCCTAGTAAACTCTGGTTACCTTATTTCCCATTTGATGTCTTTTTAGCCACCTATGTACTATCTGTCTCAACACGTAAAAGGAAGAAAGAGAAAAAGAAGAGAGAAAGAAAAACTAAAAGTGGGGTGAAAAAAATCTCAGTTTCAAATAATGAGCATGTGTACCTTTTCGCCCGAGGCCTTCATACACAATTTAGCCAGGAAGCCAGGGTAGATCATGATTTAGCTTCTGACATCTCCTGCCTTCAGGCCAGGAGAGACTAATACCGATTTCTGCTCTGAGCATGCCACAGGAAAAAAAAAGTGAGAGAGAGAGAGGCCTTTTATTGACTAAATGATAAAGAGGTTTGTAATGATAAATAACAGTCATTTTATTGTGGAATTCCCCAGAAAAGATGCATTCTGCAGTGTCTGAAGGAGCCTAAAAGCGGAGGTTGGTTCCCCACGGAGCCAAACCTGTTAAACTTCAATTTTTACAGTTAGGAATAGGGGTCACAAATTGCAGGCACCTCTGGCTATGAAAACTACACACCTACTCTCCACAGCCAGGGTGCTAGCCTGTTTTTTGGCTCCAGGAAAATGACCAAAGTTGGGACCCCAGGGTAGTCGGTGGAAGGCGACTGTCTGTCTGGTATCTGTCCATTCGCACCAACTTCTTTTGGCCCTGGCGGCTGGGGTTCTGATATAATTCAGCAGCTTCTAAGATCAGCTTGCTGGAGAAATCACTGCCAGATTTGATCGATAGTTTAATTGTAAACTTTGGGAACAATAATGGATAATTTGGCTTGAACCGTCCATTATGAGCAATGCTGTCTAGGAGAGAGCCTTCAAAATTAAACAAGAGTTGGGCCACATTATTGCATTTGTACAACTCACCCAGAGTTAAATAAATCCCCCTGTACAAATGCTGTCTTGGCATTCTATAGAGTTCAATAAACATAGGCTCAGGCAGAAGCAAGGAAAAAGAAAAGAGCAAATAAAACAAAGTTAAAACCATTTACTTCCTGGTTTCTGATGAAAATGCTATTACCATATTATCAGAATAATTCTTCAAAATAGTATTTGAATAATGATCCAAATAAATGGATGAATTATTTTTCAAGGGAAGGTTTTTATTTAATGAAAATTGAAGCTAGTGAAATTAAAAAATTGCTGACTATAAATTAGTTATAGGGAAAAAGAAATCTTCTAGTGGCCAAAGTATTGGTAACTACTGTGCAATAGATTTCCAGAGGCATAAACAAGACAATTTAGAGATTAATTATTTCTTCATGTGCAAGCTATTGCAAGGAATGAAAAAATATTATTACTTATTATATTGTTAAATATTTTATTTAATTATTTGTTTGTTTGTTTAGTACACAGCCTTGCTATGCAGCTCAAACTTATAGTGAGCCTCCTATTGCAGCCTCCCCAGTGCCAGGATTACAGGTGTACAACACCATGCCCAGTCTTGGTGGTCACACAGTATGAGGGGTCAAACCTGGGTCCTTCCATGTGCCAGGCAGGCTCTTAGACTGCCAAACTATCTCCCTGACCCTTAAAATATTAAAGAGAGGAACATTCACATGACATTCAGAGTCTAAAATGATGAGCCCTAAACTAGATCTCGCTATCTCTGTAGAAATTATTAATAGGTTGGCCTAATCTGACAAAAGACGTCTTACATAAGTCCTTCACATTTAACTTGGTGGTGCCAACACTCACATACAGCCTGGTGCCAAGGAGTAGCCTGGCTTGGTGTCTCACAAGGGTGATTTCCCAGGAGATTTCCAGCAGAAGATTGAAAAGTGTAATCATGCAGAATTGAAGGATTTATAATACAGGAATTTAAAATGGGCAGGGGACTCTAAAGATACCTGAATCCCAAGGTCAGCTCTGCCACTAACTAATTGAGATTTTTGCAAGAAAATATATTTACCTGGGCCTCACTTGCCAAAACTTCAAATGGGGGCAATAGTGACAGAGAATTATCACAGTGTTGAACTATTACTACATGAGAAGCACAAAAAGCCATAGAAGATCCATAACAACTGCCCCCTGAATAAATAACAATAGTAATCTCATCTTTCAGCAGTGGTGAATTGTTAATTTTCAGTAATTGTTCAACAAGTCTTTTAATTTCTATTTTTTTGTTAGATAAAGGAGATTTTTCTTTGACATCATTTGATTTTCCAATTTGTATTTTTGCATTAATCTTTTGTACTAAAGCCAACATTCTATGTCACTGGCCAGCCAGGGAGCAAAAGGTGGCCTAATAGCTGGTGCAGTACGGAGCACTTTCTGTTTTCTCTCTCCTATGCAGGCCCTTGACAAGCATGGTGGCAAGTGACTTCTCCGGTCAGTTGAATCAAGGCTTCTTGCAACTTGGGTTCCAGCTTCGCTGTACAGTAGCTGTGCTAACTTGGCTTTGAGCTCCACTTTCCTTATTTGTCCAAACAACAATAACAATATTTGCCTATTAAAATCATTGTGAGAGTTAAAAGCAATCAACTGTATGAAATTGTTAATATTGAAGACTGGCAAGATGGCTCAGCAGTCTAAAGCACTTGTTTAGGCAAGCTTAGGCAACCGCAGGGACCGTGGTTAAATCCCTGGCACCACATGCTGCACCAGCCCCAACTGCAGGGCAAGCTGAAGTGGCCATAATAATTTTTTAAAAAATTCTTAACATAGAGTTAGCAGATTCAATTGACTGTTGTGAATAATATTCATGTTTATACTAGTCATATCGAAGAAATAGAATATTTCTTCTACAATGATGATCCATGGTTTCTGGGTTCAACTATGTCTTGTGTTTTTCTACTTGGAATGGGTTTTGCTCTCTGTGTATGTGTTCTAGAGTTACTATCACTAGGAATATGCTCACTGTTTCAGTTTTTGCTTAAAAGGCTAGGGAAGGGATATCTAGCTTATTTTTCCATACTTTATATTACCAACAGCCCATAAGGCTATGCCATGTCTAAATATTAGTAAAATGAGGTACAACTTATACTATTTCATGACAATTATAGTGTCTGGATAAATAATTGGATCATTTTAGCAATCAATGTCTGGATCTTTCTTCCAATCAGTGGTGAAAATCTACATGAAATCAAAGGCTCTAGATGAAATGAGAACCATGAAAAGATGAATCATTCCTAAAAGGGGAAGGGCTACCAGGTGCAAAGCGCTCTGGAAACCCCATTACCTAAAAAGCCACTATAAGGAGGACTAGGAGGAAATGTCCAGAAGGGATGGCCCTCTTAGGAGGCTAGGAAAGAGAACACAAAATGGTCAGAGCCAAATAGCTTTCCACGTCTGGCTAACACTCATTGCATTAGTGTCAAGAGAATACCTGCCCCACAGAGAAGAAAGCTTCACTTTCCTGGAGACTACGGACTGTGCCTGTGTAGGAGCTGGTGTGGAGAGCATTATTTTAAGAAGAGGAATGGGATTAAATGGCCCCAAATATCTTTCTCATTCTTTCACTTTATGATCAATTATACTGTATGGAATTCAGGATTTAGAAAGTTTCATCAAATCCTAGAAGCTAGCATTGCCAAAGGAGTAGACACCCCGAAACAAGAAGCATATATATATATATATATATATATATATATATATATATATATAGCTTAGACATGTCCTATGGCCCACATGCGAGTGTATTTTCTTGGAGCATCATAAAGTGGAAAGGTCAAAGCAGCAGTAACGTACATGAAGATAAGAGCTTTGAACTATTTGCAAAGTGCTCCTTTATCCCTGGTCACTATAGATGCCAAATGTACCCATTTTCATGATAATTAGTAACACAAAGACAATCTCAACACAAAACCTCTATAGATAGAAAGAGAATTAACATGGTCTCTAAAATATTTTGAAGACTTTTCTACTTATGGATTTTTTGAAAAAATTCTCCTTTACTTGAGAAAATCTTCACTCAGAGCCTTATTTTTCTTCATTCTTCAAAGCTTCCTTTCTCTGTTATTTAAGACCATGAATCTTCCCAATGACAGAGATATCAAATGCTTCTAGTAACCAGATTTAATCGTAAAATACCTTCTTCCTTCTGCTCTTTGTAGACGTTTGATTTAGCCTCACTCAACGGAAACTCAGGATGGATAAGCTATTCTTTGCATTGTTATTGACAAATACTTACTTGTTATTGCAATAGACTATGACAATAAGTTATTTGCTATTGACCAAATTTTGACAGTGCCATAAAATATTTTAACTTGAACTGACATGGGAGTAGATGATCAGGCAGTCATTTCTCCTAAATAGTACCCAGGGGTGCTTAGATACTCTTTTCCCAGAATAAAAATACCCTCTAGGGATTTAAGATGAAGGGCCTTCACTAACAAGATGTAACCACTCTGTATGATTTTGATGAAATATCCAGTATCAAAATGCATGCAAAATTGGAAAGTTTGCAAACATGTGCTGCCATTCTTGATCCTTTACAAGATTACAAATTAACGTGCTCACCCCAGCAATGTTTGCTAAAAATAGTTCTATGTGGCCCCTGACTTGGATGACTGTCACATTTGTGAATCTGGTAAATTAAGTCTACTGGTCAGAAGTCTTCGGTCCTCACAGCGAGCATTGCAGAGCAACCTGACAATGTGACTTGGGGCTAAATAAATGAGTTTTTATTTACAGATACTACCTTGTTTCTTCAATTCAGAGTCTCGAAAATCTTTGTGTATTTTAAAAAGTGAATTAAAATTGATAGCACATGTAGTTCAATTTGTTTTATAATTAATAAGATTTAATTAAGATGGACTTCTGAGGGTTTTTTTTTTTTTCATTTCTCTGTTTTTCTCTAGAATTCTAAATTCTATAACCAGTTTCTCCATCACACTGGAATCTGTCAGGTCTGAGAAAGTTTCCTAAAATAAGAATCTTGACAGATTTCACTTGCAGGGATTTACACACAGACATGATCTGCTCTCTAGGAAACTGGGATTCTTGCCCCCAAGAAGATCATAAAATTTTCCCTGTGGAAGACAGGGAGGATTTCTGTTTTGTAATTTCAGTTATTTCTTAATAAAATATCTTCCTCTTTGAGATAAGATTCTTATGTAAATTAGATTCAAAAGTGAAATTATGACAAATACTTCGTACCTCTTCATCGATACCTGCAATCTCTGTTGCTGTAATACATTTCTGAGATAGTCAACTTCGAAAGAAAAAGATTCTGTGGCTCATGGTTTTAGAGGGTCTGGTCTGTGACTGAACAAATCCATTGCCTTCAGGCCTCTGGTGGGGGAGCTAGAAAGCAAGGCCAGGATGCTTGTGGCAGATTGAAGCTGCTCACCTTGTGGGCATGGCGCAAAACAGAAAAAAGGAGAAATAATTAGAGTCCCACTATTCCTTCAGAGGACACTCTCTGAGTGGCATAAGGACCTCATATTAGACCCACATCCTAAAGGACCCCCATTTCACAGCAAAGCTTCCTAGAGACCAAGACTTAACACATGCATCTTTAGGGAACAGTTAAAATTCCAATAATAGCAATAACTAATCAACATTATGACATAGGAAAATGTTGATTCAGCAATACGTTGAACTTCTGAGTATCAAATACTTTACAAAACTGCACTGGCCTTTCCTGCTCTACCAGGAAAGGGGGAAAGTATATTCACAGTCAGGAATTACGTATTTGCCCAAAGAAGAACAAAGTATCATTCTGCAAATTAGCCCTGGAGAAAACTGGATTAAGTGAAATTAGTGTGAGGCCCTATGAGTTTTTGCCTTCTTAGTATATTACTTCATTTGAATACTTTTTCTTTCTCTCTTCACTGTGTTTCCAAAATATTTTTCTTCACCAGGTTTTCGAAATATTTTTCTTTTACTACCGTTTAGTAATTCTGCATCCTTTCTTCTTTTGAAGCAAATTAAGAGCTTTCAAGAATGATATGCCATAGGCTGGGGAGATAGCTCAGTAGAATAAGCGCTTGCCTGGCAAGCACAAGGGCCTGAGTTCAATCCCCGGTTCCACAAAAATAAATAGATAGGTAGATAGATAGATAGATAGATAGATAGATAGATAGATAGAGAAATGATATGCCTTCTTTCTTCCAAAAATGTGCATAATGAAACAGTATGAACGTAACTTTGAGAGTTTCACAAAGTTTTCAAATCTTTGGGAGATGTTTGAATATTTTAAGGGAAAGCAACTGCTAACACAAATCTCAAATAAATTAGATCCCAAGTCCTATTCCTGCCTAAAATACCATTACGGAGATCACGTGACTAATATCTTAAGAATTTTATGGGAAATTCTGGAAT